>VZRO01001822.1:229672-259902 GCA_013397915.1 Daphoenositta chrysoptera
TTAATTTTTTTTTTTTAAATTCCGCTTGTGTGCACTATTGAGAAATGCGTTTTGCCTTCCTTTCTTCTCAATATATTAATGTCTGTGTTGGGGAGCGGTTTTTATCCCCTTCAGATCCCTCTAATACAAAATTGATGCTTATTTTTCCCTTCAGGAGGGGGACGCTTTGAGGATAATCATGCTTCACAGAAGAACGGCACCGACCTCCAGTTGCATTAAACACAACCTCCTCCACTAGGGCTCCAGGAAAAAAAAAAAAAAAAAAAAGAGAGAGAAGAATTATAAGAATAATCATTTAAAAGGCGAAAGGAATGCTTACTCTGGAACCTGCATTTGACAAGTCTCACCACTCGCGCTGAATATCCTCTGAAGTGATTCTCTCCAGCTTTTGAATTTGCACCGCTTCAAGACGCAAGATTGCCACAAAGAAACCTCTATTTTTTTTACAGCCAAATAGGATTGTTTTTTAACTCATTCCCCCACATTTGCCCCCGACCCTTATTCTTCTTATGTGGATATGCAAGCAAGAAGAGGAGACTGGACATTCCCAACATGCTCTCTCCCTTGATCTGTCCGTCTAGAGGTTCTGCTTCTACAAACCAAGGTAGGGAAATTCGTGTTTCTGTGGTTTTGCTTGCAGCTCATTTCGGTACACGGGTTTGCCCAGGGAAGATCACTCATGGTAGAACAAAAGGTTTAGAGATGCTGCTTTTAGAAGCGGATACAGGGAAAAAAACCCCAACATTCACCAGACATGTTGATTCCCTCTTGGCTCATCAAATAGGACATAAAGAGAAGGCGAAAAGGTTCGAGTTAGGTACCACNGTGGGCAGGTGGGGTCGGGAGAGACACGGGAGGAGGAACACGGCTTTGGAAAGGGGTGAAAACGAAAATAATTTTCATCCATCCACCCGCAATTTGCCTCCTCCTTTTCACTGGTCCAGCGGTTTCTTGCCATGCTTTGATGTGAAAGCAGAGCTCGTTAGGAACAACAGGACGTAGAAACCCGCTTGTTGCCGAGGAGGGTGGTGCATTACTGAAAACCCACGCCGGCCTCTCGATCGTGAGCGGCCTAACGCGGGGGCCGGGGCCGGGGCCCGGGGGGGTGGCCGGGGCCGCCCCTGGCACCGCGGCAGGAGCCCGCCCAGCGCCGGGGCGAGTGCGCCTGCTTGCGTGGAGGTGGAGGGCTATTTTAAGTCCAAGCACGTCAAGCGACTTAGCCTGAACCTACGAGGCGCTGTATTCAGGCAACTTCACGTGTTTTAATTTATCCCCGTCCCCCTGGTGCTATCAGCGGGCATCGTGGTCCCTCTCCGCCGCGCCCCATCCTTCCCCCCGCCATCCACCGCGCCTTGCATCCCGTGTCCCCACGCAGGCAGCCCCTTCCCCAGCCCACTCGGGAGGGATGCAAAATGGCTCTCGTGCCGCTCGGCTGTAGATAGGCGAGAGATACCGGTGCATCCCGACCGTAACGTGACATGTGAGTCTTTCCGTAAGATGGTGGCAAGACAAAGGGAGCGGAGCCACCGGGGGGTGCGGGAGCGCCGGGCACAAGGTGTTGAACGTCTCGGGGTTATTTTAAGCCTCAGCCCGTGCCCGCCGCGCCGCTTCGCCCGTCACGCGTGGGTCTGCGCGCCCCCACGCCGGGAGAGGCGGGGGCAGGGGTGAGCCGCTGTACAGCCCCCCCTGGGGGCGGACCCCCACCACCCTTACCCGCATCGCCAGCCCCCCGCCCAGGCTCCCCCCGAGCCGCCTCTCCCTTCCAGACCGGAAACCTGGCAGTGGGCGGGGGGCGGCAAGAGGAGCGAGAGGCGCACCCCACAGCAGAGGGACGAGAAAGGGGGGTCGCCCTTCAGCCCTGCTGTGGGGTGAGGCAGCCTTGAGGCACCCTCAGCCCTTGAGGCAGCCGGAGCATGCTGAGGCGGGGGCGCGCCTTTCCCCCCGCCTTCTTTGCCTGCATCCTTTTAGTAGGTCCTTGCCACATTTCTGAGAGGGTTTTGTCGGCCTGTTGTGAAAAACCAAGAGCGGTTCCGCGTGAAGGGGTTGAGAACCACCTTTCCTGACATATTCTGGCTGTGCTTCTATAAATATCTAAGGCTTCCCAGGGTTTATGCGCGCCTGGATCCTCCCTAGCCTGAGCTCTCCCTCACTCGCCGCAAGTGGGAGTAGAAAGTTTACCTGTGCGGGGAGGAGGGCGTGTGGGAGCCTGTCCCCCGTTTTCCGAAGCAATTTCTCAGGCCTCGCAGCTCCCGGATCTACCGAGGACCCCAGCACCGAACGGTTGGGGGATTGTAGCCCCCTTCATCGGCCATAATTTACCCCTGAGAGCCCCTAAAAGCGCAAGCCCGGGGGGCGATGCACGGAAAGGGGACGCCTCTGCCCGCTGTTCTGGGTTTTGCAGGCACATGGGACGGGGAGAAGGTTTTTTGCAGGCACAGAGGGGAAGGTTTCCGCGGGTGCCTGGCCAGGGTGGCAGCCCTTGGCAGCGGGGCCAGGCTGCCCGCTCCCCTGGAGAGCGGCGCCCAGCCCTGCCTGCGCGCTGCTCGCCACAGCCGCCAGCCCTGCCAGCAGGGCACCAGGCCCGAGCGGGTGCTGCATCCCTGCCAAAGCCCTTCCTAGCCATGATCAGGGCCAGGTTTGTGCAGAGGTGGAGCAGGGCAGGTGGGACTTGGGGAGGGGTCTTAAAGCTTTGGTGCTCAGCCGTGGGGGCGGGGAGCATCGGCCCACATCTTCACTCCTCTTTACTGCCCAGTCTCTCTTGCTGCTACCTTTACCTGTGACTTCTCCTCTTCTCTGCAAGCTCCAGTATGGGCAACAGGAAGTGCCCACTACCATTGCTTTCCCCACCATCAAGGACAGGTACCTCAGGCTTTACAAGCAGTGTATGGAGGCAGCTGATCCCTCCTGAGCTGCCCCTTGGGCAGGCTGGGTGGGCTGGGTATGCAACACCCCCTCCTCATGGGGTGCTAGTCTCATGGGGTGTCCCACTCGCCAAGGCCTTGGGGAGCGGAGCAGGGACACAGCACCCTGCTGTATCGGCTGACCTGGTGTGCCCCAGCTGCAGCTCTGTGGAGTGCAGCAGTTTGTGCGTGGGTGCAGGGTGCTCTGCAAGAGGAGAGGTGTGGGTATGGGCGATTTTCAAGTGCTCACCCACGCCGCCCCAAAGCAGCAGCTCTTGTTGCCTTCATATATGCAGCTTTTCTTTGGTACCTCACCACACCAGCTTGTCTCCCAGTCCTGGGTGGAGGTCTCAGAGGGTTGGGACACAATGGAACAGGTTGAGGGCAAAGTTAGGAAACAATCTGGGGGTGGTGAGATCTGCCTCAGCTTCCTGTTGGCTCAGCCATTGCTACACAGGGGCAGATCTCAGCAGGGAAAAGGAAAGAAGTATGGTCAAAGTCCCAACTCTTCTTCCCAGGGACCCTGGGCTCTTATCTGTTGGCACACACCTGCTGCACCAGCCAGTTCAGCCTGTGTCAGTCCTGGTGCCCCTTGCAATCCCTGTGCCAGTGAGACCATTGCTGAACAACGGAGGGTGTCAGCAGCGGCACCCAGCCATCCTGTTCTGGGCAAGGGTCTCAGGATACCAGCATTGTTGGCTGAGTTCTATGTTGCACCTGTGCATGCCAGAACATCATGCAAGAGATCATGGAGAGGTGGAACATACAGAACGGGGCAAAAATCCCAACCTGCCATCCCCATCTAATAACTGATACTTTGACTTGTTTTATCCTCATTTTGGATTACCAACTGTCCCTGTATAAAAAGTATATCAACCTATGAACCAGCACCTGATCCCCAACTCCTAACCTACAGGGGGAAAAGATGATGGAATTATTTTATATTTCATCTTCTGTTGGAGCTCAGCTGGGGCTGTTTCTTGTGCTTTATTTGGAAGAGGGCAGGTGGACCTCGCTTCCGGTGCCAGAGCTATGGAGCTGCGCTTGGATTCCCACACTGGACTCACATTGCCTGGGTTGGCACCAGGAATCGGTGTCTCTGCAGTACTATGTGGGAGGTCTGGATCTGATTCCCAGTGCTGTTTTTTCATTCCCCCAAGCTGGCAGAGGATGGGAACACTGTACAGATAGCACTGCTTGTATCTGCAATGGGCTCCATTCCACATTCCCATCCTTAGGATGCACAAAAGCTGCCTATGTGATAGTCCAGACTGTGGACTGGTCCCTAGAGGTTTAATTTTCTTGGCCCTTAGGGAGGCCACAGCTCTACTCTGCCTGCACTCTACTTAGCAGTATGATTTGGCAGTGGCGAAAGGCAGCTACCTTGCAGCTGGAGAACAGGCAGAGGGTTTTTTAATTTTTAAAATTTTCTTTGTGTAAGCTGCAATTTATCACAAAGAAATGGATTAGTTAATAGGAAAGATGGACTAGATGATCTTTTGAGCAAGATGGTTCAGTGTACTGTGATTGCCTAATCCACCATGGAATGCTCGTAGTATCCGCTCTGCCTGACATCAGGGCTCTAGGCCTGTCTCTTCTGCAGTTCCGTGATTAGCTTTCTTTGATATTTATTTATACTTGAGAGAAAAGCACAAAGTGGTTGGGAGAAGCATGGCTGATCAGTTATCTGCTATTACCCTGATCTGTCCTCTGTCCACCCGTCCACAAGAACTCTTTACACCAAAATGAGTCAACTTATTAATTGTCGCTTTGCTGCAGTCAGACAGACTCGCTGCTGCCTTGGGTACCTCCCTGCGTAAGATGAAATGGCAGTTTGAAGATCACAGCACTGAAATATGTGGAAGGGGAATCAGAGGAAAATAAGATACTTGAAGCTAAGCATGGCCCACCTGCTACAACTGCCTTGTCCTTTCTTTCGAGTTTCGTGTTTCTGCTTCCGCGAAGTGCCTTGTAACAGGAACTAAAAAACCCATTTCTCCAACCACAAGGGGGGCTCCACCATCCCTCTGACCTACCTTTATTGCTTGTCGGTGTACCTAATGACAGGAAAGAACGTTCCTGGCAGGTGTGGACTGGTGCTTGCTCTGGCAAAATTAGTGCCACGGTGCTAAGTGCCTGGGAACTAGGAGATTGACCCAGCCAGGTTAAATATTAAAGCTACCTTTCATGTTGGAAAAAAAAAGAAATCCAAACAAACCCAGCCTTTATTGTTCAGGAGCTCATTGCTTCCTTAAGCTGCAAACCCCAAGCTCCCAGCTAGAATTGTACATCGGGGTGTGAACTGGTGCGTGTAAAAGTTGACCAAGTGCAGGGTGGTGATCTGTGCAAACCAAGCAGCATATCTCCATGTGCCTGAGGTCACTGCAGAGAAAAAAATCCCCTCTCTGTGCACTCAGAAACAAATGTGTGGCACAAGGCAGTGTGCAAACTGTGCAAATTCAAATTCAATTCAAACCATGGCTAATTTGGACCTCTCAAGGCAAGGCTGCCTTTTATTCAGTGTTTTCCTGGAAACGGAAGAGAACACTGACTCTGGGCAGGAGAAGGGACAGGCTTCTGTTTTTAAAATTTTACATGTACATTGAATATGCTTCATGTGAGAAGAATAAAAATACTTTGGGTATGTGTTCTGAGACTCACTGCCAGCTCATTCTTCCTAATGCAGCTTGTATTTGTAGACTGCAAAGTATGCTGGGTGGCTCTCTTCCCTTTCTAACACAAGCAATCGAAGACCATGTTTTATATCAATATATAAAATCTATATATATCAATATAGATGAACTGATTAAACATTTGGGGAAAAAGAAAAATTTTGAATGAGAGTGTGGTTATTGGCTCAAAGGGAAAGGGATACTAGGCTGAGATCTCTGCAGCATTCACTCCCTGTACCTCAAACCCCATCCCCAAGGAAGGTTCAGAACTGAAAAAGGTCATTGAAAGTGGCTCAGGTAAAAGGTTTGGTTGCCAGCTCTGAACACTGAAGATGTTTCTGTATTCCCAAAGCACGTACAGCATCACTAACATTGGTGTGCATTGCTGTGCTGAAACATTTATAGGAAAGAAACACTCTGAGGGGAAAAATGTGAATTTAATCTTCATGTTTGGTGGCTTATCTCTGCTGATTGTTCCTCTGCTAAAACAGGTGCAAGGCCACCAGGTTATCTGGCCTGAATAATCCATGGGGTATTATTCTGTCAGTCCTGCACACCCCTGGCATGTTGGTCATGTAGGAGCTCACCTACAATTAACTGTCCATGTGACAAACTCTTAAGTTACTTCTCAAGGTAGCAGTCAGCCTACGCTACTTTGTCTGCAAGTAGCTATTTAGTTATGGGAACAGCTCTTGCTTACTGATCTTTCAGTCTGAATTTTCAACCAGCCATCAAGAAATGAAGCAGTGTAGCTACCACCATCCTCCTCCAAACCCACTGTCCAGCCCATGTAGCTCTGTATACAATCCTCTTTTGTGCAAAATAGTGGAATGATCTGTCTAGAACCTATTTACAGATGTGGTTTAGCTCTGCTTAGGTAACTATGTTCTGTTTGAGGGCAGCACTTCTAAGAGAGGGGAGGACTGGGGAGAGTGTGCGGGAGTGAACTAAGACAATTGTCACAGAGCAGAGAAAACAAGACCTGTAAAGAAAGGGTGAGAGAGCCAGGGAAGCTCAATCTGGAGAAAAGACAACTGTGGGTGGATCCCTAGCTGTCTGCAAATACATAAAAGACTGTTACAGAAAGAGGACAGGGGCCAATTATTCTCATTAGTCACAGAGGACAGATCAGGAAATAAATCACTTTAAGATGAAGCAGAGAGAATTCACATTAAACATCAAATTAAATGTTTACTGCACTAATGTTTTAATGACAGTAGGAGAGCTGATAAATTTGTCAGATTAGCTGCGACTGACAGTATTTAAAGCTAGGTGTAGGTGCTGAACTATCAGGATTTTGTATCTAATAAAGTCTCTCTCCAGTGAACCTCAGATCATGATATTTGCATGCCTAACCAAACAACTTTGGAAGAAAGATAATGAGATTGATTTGTCCTGTGTGCAGGAGGGATAGACTGTCCCATTGGAGGAACCTGGTTGGATTTGGCTCTGTGTAAGAAATCTCATGTGGTACCTGTAGGAGTCAAAATGATGGTGTCAACTGGTGGAACAGCTTGCACGTATCAGGAGCTCCCCAAAGACGCCAGGTTTACAAAACCGCTGGTACGTTGTGACAGCTCATACTGTCCAGGAGACTGGCAAGAGCTGCAGTATAGAAATCAGGCAGAAGAGGCTTAGAAACATGTCCTGTGTGAATGATGCTTTAGCATTTGCAAGCATAGTGCTTGAATCCTGGGATAAGTTGGGCTGCTTAGATCGAGACCATGTGTCTTTCATTCAGAAGCTTCACCTGTCTGTGGCCATTGCTTTCAAGGCTTTACACTATCACAGCATCTGAATAGCTAGTGTGCCAAAACCTGATACTGCAAGGGGAGGGGAGGTTTAGCGTCACATACTGAATGATGTGAAAATTCACACCTTGCTACTTCATGATGTCATTCTTTTGTCTTGCAAGATGAGATACAGTTTAAAATACCTTCAGTTTACTCCTCTTTGCTGCTTCCAGAAGATAAAATGGGATATGGACAGCGATGAGCATCGTGGTTTCTCAGGATCATTGCTTCACTAGCCAGCTTTCACAGTCACATCTTTTTGTGCTCTGAGTTGAAGTAGCTTCCTGTGCCTGGTTAGGGTTTGGATGAGCAGCTCTGGCAGTGGGTTCTGTGAGGGATCTTCCTACCTTGGGTCTGTAGAAATTCCCCTGCCGGTAGCAGAGATGGCTGAAAGAGCTGTTTTGAAATTGTGAGTTTGGCCAGCATTGGGAACGTGCTCTGCGGCCTAAGGCCTATGCACAGTGTATCCTGTGCATCAGCAGGAGTGGTGGCTGTTGTGCAGCCCTGCTGGTGGATTACACTATTTTAGAAAAGAGTAACAAGCATGTAATCCTGACCTCTGGTGTTTTTTTGTAGGAATTTAGGAGTTTTCTATACAGGTGTCCAGGACACACTCAGACTCAAATAGAGGAAATGACACAATGTGCTCTCTATTTTATTATACTTGGATTTAACATTTTTATTTCACTTCTTCATCTAATCTCTTAGTTAGGGTTGCCATGCACTGTTGGGAGGTAATATATACAACTCTTTCACATGGATGTAGTTTCTTGCATGTATGACCTCTGAAGAATTTGGAGGATTTTTCAAAAGGAAGCAAATGTAAAACTCATTAAATTCACTACTTCAAAACAGACTAGGAGGTGAGATGGCTACTTGGAGCCAGCTGAGGCAGATAAGATCTGGTGTCATGAACCTGATGATAATTCACTAGTGCAAATGCCATGTCCTACATCACAGCTGATTGCCCAATGAACAGAAAACTGTTTTCAGGTGATAGTCATAATAGCCTCATGATAGCTTAAGACTGCAGTGGTCACGTTGTTACCTTTGGCTGTGGGCTGTGAGCTGTGAGCAGGACACGGTGGGGCACAGGTAAGTTAGAGATTTGAAGCCTGCTGTAACAAGGGACCGTGGTTTCCCTGTCTCATATGAGACTTCTGCTACTCCAGTGTTCATATCTGGAAATGAGGTACTGGAATACACAGTGGCTGTTTGGAATGTGAAAGGTGAAGGTCCTAAATAAATACACCTGGAAATGAATTGCAGAAGAGCTGCTAGGATCCTAAAGCCAAGGGCAATCCCGACTCTTCACAGCATCTGGGGGCAGGTGGTTTTGAAGCCCGTGCAGTGAGAAGAATGGCTCCACTGCTACATGGAAAGGTGTCAGGATGCTGTCAGCTGCTCCAGGAGGATGAAGAAAGGGTTGCTGCTGTAAATTTCTTTGTGCCAGGTAAAGCAGGATGTTGTTTAATTGTACACAGCTGGATTGCTGGGGAATTTCTGTCACAAGGCTTTGCTTAGAAATGCATTTGAAGTGCATTGTGGCAGAGGAAATGCACTAGAACACACTAACTCGCGGCTACTTGCACGTAGGCATACACTTGTAGGGAAAGCACGTGGGAAGGATCTGCATATCCCTGGACCCCTCTCTCTCTTCCTCTATAATTCTCTATTATTGCTGGCTGCTGTAGTCAGTGGCCTAAGTATCTCGGGGGAGATTCCCTCCTGTCAGACGTGTGTTTCGGCAGAGGCAAGCTGAAACATCAGAGGCTGACAATCCCCAAGGGAGAGTCTAATGAAAGCGACAGAATGACATAATCTGTTCTCATAGTCTCTCCCTTTCAGCTCTTCATGTTTTCTGTGCAACTTGAAATTACCCTCTAATTTATTACTGAAAAGGTGACTATCATATATAATTGAAATTATATAGATAGTGTCCTGAAATGTTGAAAGTCAAAGTACAAAATCAGTGTGGATGTGGTCTGCGGTACTGTCTTTCTGGGACGAAGCTTTTAAGACTCAGTCTGAAAGTAACAGTGGTAAATGCCATGAAAGTATAAACAGAACTTCGGGAAAGACATTGCAATAATTTCATTAAGTGATGGGGCACTGGTACTCTAAACAGGAGGAGAGAAAAATTAAGTAGCTTAGAAAAATAGTGTAGCTGTGGGATGGCTGCCTTGAAAGATGGCTGCTCTTGCAGAAAGCTCTTTGAATCCCTGGTTTGAAAGTTTGTGAACTTTCAAACCAGGGATTCAGAGAGCGTCACAAGGGTCATGCGTTAACCATTTTTAATTTGCACGATTTCTATGTAGAGTAAATGAACTTCAGGACTCAGAGAACTTTGCAGGAGCTGAGTGCCTGTACCTTGGTGGTCTCTGAAGCAGGAGCTGGATTTTCACAGCGGGTACCTTACACGAGCAACCCTTTCTATGCAATGGCCTTTTTTCTTACTGGAGGGAGTAATAACTTTCAGAAACCAGGAGGTGCATAGTAGGAGATGAGTGTTGGTTAATGATATGCCGTGCCTTAATAGTCTTGTATTTTTGATTTGTTAGGGTAGATTGATTCCTGACTTCAGCTTTTGACATTAGCAATGATGATTAAGGTTTTTGATAGAAGAGGTTTGGAAATGGGTTAACTGCCCCACAAAAAAAAAAAAAAAAAAAAAAAAAAAAAAGGAAATTCAGAGGTTTTGCTAGTTCTGCACTGAGATTAATTAGAGTGTTTGACGTGTTTTCATGAAAAACCAGAGAAAAGAATAGCTAGCAGCCTGGTGGGCAGAAAACTGACTGGATTTTGTGTGACGCATCGTTATTCTGCATACTTCGAAGTGGGGACTTGTCCCTGAGGTTGTCCTAGCCAAGATGAGGGCTCAGACTACTGGGTCCTCTGCAGTAATGCTTTCTCAGTTGGAACTTTTCCAGTTGGAACTGTTCTACTTTATATAAATGCCTATTCATTGTGCTGGAGAGGGAGTGCTCTAACGACTGGGCTGTGGAGGTAGTTTGTTTCTTTGGCCCAATATAAAGCAATTACTTATAAAAAGAGAAATGATTTCAGCATGAAAGAAATGGAGGCATAGGCTCTATAGCCCAGAGGCAGTGGAGTCCTCTGAGACATGGGAGACATGGGAGCTAATTCTTTCTCCAAATTAGTCAGTGCAGGTTTGTTCTTGTTCTGCTTTGGATGCATCTGTTTTTTCTCAGTGACATGACAACAAAATGTTTCATTTCACTTTGAGCTTTAGTGCTGATTTCAGGTGGGGAATAGAGTGGCAGGAGGAGGTGAATTCCCAGGGAACAAAGACCTGATCCTCAAGCAAGTACTCTTAAATGAAGGATGAGAGATGAGAACTATGGACTCTGTGACAGGAAACCAGAGTTACTGCTCTAATGAAAATTTTTATCGTTTCCTATAATGTGCAGGTAGCTCTTTAAAATTGTCTCCAGATCTTTAAAATCACTTGGGATTTTCATTCCTGCAGTTCATATCCCTCGGTGTATCCCCTCTCATCGTTCATCATACGTTTGCTTTTAAAAGCTTGGTGAGATGTTTGATTTTTATATAGAAAGGGGAGTTTTTCCAGAAGTGAACACTAGCTGTTGGAGACTTTTTTCCAGAACTCCATGAAGTCAGTGGAGAAAGACCAGGTTCTTCAAAGTGCAGCGTAGAGCAGAAGCCCCATGGATGTGCTCCAGCTTGCCCTCTAGAAAAGCTAATCCATATTGACTACAAAGGTAGTAATAGATGAGCTTTCTACAAGCTTTTAATTATCTCTTTTGTTCTGTGTGTATGCATTTTAAGGATGTACAGGGTTGGGGGCTAGAAAAGACAAGGGGTGTATTAATTTATTGCTCTTTCACTACTCAGTTTGGAAAACAGTCACATTCCATGAGGAATCCAAAATCTCCTAATGTCTGGTCCTCTGTCTTGTGTTTTTCTGCTCTAAGAAAACTGGGTACCCAATAGTCCATGTCTTTTTGAAGGCGAAGGCCTGGAGATTCCTCAGTCTGTGTCTGATGTAAACAGTTCTCAAACATGATTTGAATTTGCAAGGAACACCAGTGTCCCATTAGGTGAGCTGAGCCAAGATCTATGGATTTCTCAGACCTTGATTTCAAACCAGACAGTGGCAAGTTGGTGCATGAGGTCTGTTGACATGACCAGGTAAATGGCTGGTCTGTGGCGCCCCTCAGAGACCTGTTTCTCTGGATGCTACCAGCTAAGGAGAGATGGCCAGGGCTTGCTGCTTTTATCACCACTGAGTCCCAGGAGGGAGCTAGTTTAAGAATGACATTTTATTATATGTCTTTGTACATTTTTTCCTGCATGCATTTAGAAGCATTGCCCATCTGCATCAAGGCATATCATTCCTAAGAAAATATAGCTTGCATGATGAAGCATAAAAATAAAACAAAACAGAAAATTAGAGGGTTTGCCCTGACAGTCTGTGTCCTTTTAAGTTGCACAGGGTAATACAGAAATCCATGTGTCTTCTCTGATGTGACAGTCTTCTGTGATACTGCATTTTGGCAACTGTGGCAGGCAAAATTGCAATGTGTACCTGTACAAGGGTGAAGCTGCAGCCCAGAGACTGGCTCCACTGTCCCTTTGAAATGGGACATCTTGGTATTGGTTGTGGATTCAGCATCAGGTTGGATTGAATTTGGATGTCCGCTCTGGGGTACGAGATGCAAGGGCTTTATTTGAATCAGCTTCATTTTGAAGCATTTTTATTTATAAACTTGTTCACTTTTGTCACTGGAGGAACATCACAAAGAGCTATTGAGGTACTGTCTAGGCTGCTCTTTCGGTGCCTGCAATGAATGCTGCATTAATGCTTCATGTTAATACCAAAGGGTGCTATTCTTTTGTCATTGTGTTTGATGATTTCCTTGTTTCTCAAACGTTAAATGACATGATTATAAGGGTAGCAACAGATTCTTAAACAGTTCTTTTCCATGTAAGTTTTCAGGTGTTTTCTTGATCATGTAATGTATTGCTTTTCCTGCAGTATGAAACAGGAGTGGGTATGGAATCTGGTTGACATTCAGTTTTGGGATCAGATTATTTTGTGTTGAGTTTCCTCCCCAAAATCCTGATGGACTGTGCCTGGGGGAGAAAAGTCAATGTTCTCTGGTAGAACTGCTTGAAATTACTGCATTTGCCATCGTTGAAATTTCCACTTTAATAGAATTTGAGACTTCTAAAGCAAATTAATTGTGTTTTCTCATAATCTGAACTACTTCGAAAGACTAATATAAAATGATGTAATGGGATAGATTCAGTAACCGGGCAGAAACACCAATACGTGTTGTGGTTTGGTGCACTTACTTGTTTTTTTTGTGAGATATGAATTAGGAGAAATGACAAAACAGGCTCAAAAACTTCAAAGAATATACAGATAGTTTATTGTTACTAGGTAGGATTAAAAGAAAAGGAACACTAAGAAAGTAAAAAGGAAAAAAAACCACATTCCTTTCTTTGCCAGCATCTCCCCCCCCNACCGCAATAGTCTGGTCGGAGCTAGTCCATTGCACTGAACATCCAAACATGGGGTGTTCTCAATTCCCCCCCATGTCCCTTTAAGGGATAACAGAACAGTTTATGGTATTACAGTTCTTTACCACGTTTTTTGCAAAAAGGTCGGTTTAAGCTTCGCGCCCCTCATGGCACTGCCCTCTTCTTTCCACCGCCATCTTCTGTTCTACACCGCCTGACTTGTTACTTCTTCCTCCAACTTTAACTCCATTGTGAACAGCTTCTGTTGAAGGAAAAGCTCTTCTCCTTCGATGCTGCCAGTTGCTTAATAGTTTCTTCAGTCTGAGAAAACTGAAAATCGGTTTTTCCAGGCCCACAGGGGAACCCTGTGGAGTGGGGGAGGGGAAGCCCCTCCCGGATTCTCGGGAGCCGCTTGCACCTTGCAGCCCCCCATTGCTCTTTGGCTGCTTGCAGCTTTTGGGGGGGCCCCTGATATGTGCCAGGGACCCCTTGCCCTGACATTTGGGGGAGGGGAGCTCCCCAGGGCCAGGCCCAGAGCTGTCCCCCTCCCCCCCCTTCTCCCAGTCACAGCTGGATCAAAGAAGCCGTTCCCTCGCCTCCAGCAGGTTTAAATATGCAAAATTGGAGAAGCGCCATTGGATTAAGAAACTGTCAATTAATTTCAGCTCCAACCCACAACAAATAGTTTAAAAGCTACAGGACATAACTTGACGGAGAAATCATAGAACTTGATTTTACTGTCAGAGATCCAGAGGGAGAGGAAGAAAAAGCATTCAAGACTTAAATTCCCTGCAAAATTTCTGATTTTGTTATAGGATGTCTAAATATTTAGTGGCAAAAAGACAATATTTGGTCCAATGCTTCTCCTGTATAGGAGAAATCTATGTGTGTTATTTAGTTGAAACCTTGGGGTTTAAAGAGTTTGTATGCGAAAGACTGAGCTTGAAGCTTGGCTTCACTGCAATGCCACATTTATTACACCAGCTAAAGAAATACAAAACTTGGATAAAATCATCTGGAGATAGTATGTTCCATGAAAGATCAGAGTAGTAATGTGAAGAGAAGGCAAGCTTCACTCAGGAGGAGGAGGTTAAGCTGTACCTCTTATAACTGGAAATGAGACATGAAACATTCATGCCAGTAAATAGAAGAACGTGCTGGGGAATAGCTATAGAACCTTGAGCAGAACTTGTGCACGAATGGATGGAGTTCCTCAGTGCAAAACTGAAGGGCTTGGAGAAGATGTAATTGGGAATCATCCTGTCATGTGCTAGACTGGGAAGGTGAGAGCCACACTAAGCTTTCTCTTGGCTGTAGTCAGCTCCCTATTGGCTGAAGCCAAGCTGACCACCTCCATCCTGGTTGAGCTGTTCTAGTGTATGCTGGCCAGCATTTGCCAGAAAGTGGCCATCCTTGGTCTGTGCCAGGAGATAAGTTCAGGTGGTTTGGATGGAGCTCCTCTGCTTTAGATATGTGCATAGGTCTGGTCTTTCTTTTCCACTAGAAGCACATTGGTCTCCTGCAGGAGGATCCTTGGGCTTCAAGTGCGAAATGTGGGAAAGGTGTTTGTGTGCATCTGTGCCATCTCAACGTTTTCTGAACATACACAGGACAGACACAGTTTTGTATTTTTATACAACCCACTTCGTTTTCTTTCTCTGCTCAGACAGATTCTGTTACAAACATCTTTGTGATGGTGCTAACGACTGTCATGAATCCAGCCAATTCACACATGTTGTGGCTTTTCAAGTGACTTGAGTTGTGCTAAGCTTCTTTTGTCCCCTCTGAATTTGGAAAGTTAATCAGAAAACCTTCTCTTGATGCTGGTGAGGAGGAAGTGGGCTGACATGGGTTATGAGAATAGGTTGTGGCCAGAAGACAGATTTATACACCTTGTTCGACTTTCACTGGCAGTAAATTACATTCTGGTCCTGCTAAAACCTGGACCATGAAGGACTGAGTGAGCTGACACATTAATCCACACTTGGAGTACGTATTAATGGGAGAAGGTGGGAGGCAGTAGCTGTTGCTTTATTATGGACTTACTTTCTGGGAAGAGGGAAGCTGATGCTACAACCCATTTGGTGTGGTAGATGTGCTCCCTTCATCTGGGTCCCAGAGCAGAAGGGGAGCAGGCACAGTCAGAGATACAGTGTCAAGGACCCCCCCAGTTCTTTTAGACACTGCTGAGCCACAGCTGCCTAGTGGCTATCAGAAGCTGGACTGGGCTGAGCAGCATCTCCTCCATGGAGCTGAGCATCTGTGGAGGCAGTGAATCAATGCAACCCAGGGCAGGTTACCCACCCACCCCGACCTTTCCCTTGTTCTTCTATCTTCTTTACTCCTCCTCCTGGACAAGCTCAACTGGACTTCATTCTATCAGCCCCAGTTCAGGGCCAGGTTCGGGGCAGTCCTGCAGGTGGGGAGGCAAAGCCACTGTGTCTCAGTGCCTTTGAACTACTTTGGGAGCTATTGGAGGTGCTGGTGTCTGGGAGCTGGAGGGGCAGGGGAAGAGTTTTGAAGGAGATTTCAGAAAGACAAGTTTTGGAGGAGGGAAAGGGTTTTTTTTCCCTTTGCATCCTAAAAAGTACTCTTTGCACCCAGGTCCTGCTTCTATGACTACTCAATGCTCAGGCAGCATCTGGTGTGCTTTGCACAAATGTGATGTCTCACAAAAAGGCTTTGAAGTAGCCTCCCACCTCCCCCTTCTTTGGGATGAAGGAGGGAAGGCTTAGGCACCACTGTTTGGAGGAAGCTGATATTCAGACTATTAGGAAGGTGCCATGCCCACTTTGAGGGTGTGCACACGGAAAGGCAGTGTACAGAAATGTACCACAGCATTGGTACCTTGGAGTGATGCTTAAGCAGAACCTGCTCAGTGCTCCCAACTGTTGTCACAAGGCCTTCCCTGGGTCTTCAGGGCTCACTGCTTTTTCTGAGAGCAGCAAAGCTGTCATACAGCAGCCCAACATTGGTCACCACCAAAGCAAACTGAAGCCCTTGAAAACCTTTTGGCAGTTTTTGGTGAGGGTCTGATGATGGGGACATGTCTGTGAAGAATCCATATTGTCTTGTGAATTTAGGGATGTGCCTTGACTTTACTCTGATGACAAACCCCATTCCTTTGCTTTGTGAGAGTATTTCCACTGGAAATCAAAGAGATTTGAGATACATAGCTAGCTAAGCAGTCATACCTCAGAATAGGATTTGGGGATTAACAGAGTGGATAGTAAATTGAATAGTAGGAGTTAAAATCAGACTGTGCTCGGAAAGAAAGCAGAGATGAGAGGTGCACCCCTGGAAAGCAATAATGCTAGAAATGACACTGGGGTTACACCAGTTAGCAAACGAGATATGCACTCACAGTACAATGCGGCAGCAAAGAGGCCGATGTGATTTCTGGATTGCGTAAACAGAACTGTTGTGTCTTGAAGCAAGGAAATGTTTTCTACGTGTTTCTAGTCACGTTTTCTTCATGTGTCTGATCTGAGTGTACCTAGGCTAATTTCTGGAGAACTTAGTGCCCCAAAGATGGCAGCAAATTAGAACAAATTCCAGTGGAGCAACAAAAATGATTAAGATGCTGGAGGGATTGATCTAAGAGGGAAGATTAAAGTAACTAATTACATTTAGCTTGGCCAAATGACAATTAAAAGAGAGATGTGATGACTGCCTTAAAGTATGTGCTTAAGAATATAAACAGAGGAGAGAGAAATAGAATGAAGGATTGTTTAATGCTGTCGGAGCGGCTGGTGGTCAGATGCCTGCTCTGCGCTGCTACCGGAGTTGTGTAGGAGCCTAACCAGAGACTGAGAAGTAGCTGTAGCCAAACAATAGCAGCAAATGAACAAAGGAAAGTGCTGAATAGTCAGCATGGTTCCTGCTGTGAAATGTGGCAGAGGCTAAAGTACTGTTCCCAGGGAAGTGATGGTTTACTCTTGGAGCTTTGCTGCAAGTAGTGTCCAGAATTCTCCTGGGGAGGAGGGAAAGGATGTGGTGTTCCCACAGAAGTCCTCCCCCTCTGATTTGACAGACCCATAGATAGTTTCTCCCCTGTCCTTTTGTCTGTGAATGTGTAGTGTTGCATTCATGTCAGGGTGTAGTGTTTTTAAAAAGATAGTTTGCATGCTGGAGTGGCAGCAAGCAAGGGGGTGGGGTAGATGGCAGTAGACACTAAATCCTGTAAGAAATGCTGGGAGAGCCAGACCTGTTCAGTCTGGAGGAAAGATAACTGTGGGTGGAAACCAAACAGCAAATCTGTAAAGGACTGTTATAGAGAGAGGACACGGGCCAATTATTCCCTTTAGTCAATAAGGGCAGATCTAGAAGAAAGTGGGCCCTTAGCTGAAGCTGGGAAAAGTGGGACCTGTATGAAGAAAAAGCCTAAGTGTTGGGTGACAAGGAGGCCAGGAGGGGTGGGGGCATTGTTATGAATGTAGATGGCCAGGGGTGACATTAGACACTTGTTTATCACACAACGCAGGCATTGGGAAACCGGTCTTGCTTCAGTAAATTTTGATGTGATTCTGTAGTCTCTAAAAGCTTCTTGAGCTTCTGCATGAGAAAAGCTGTGGTGCTTTTTCTTGCAGGTTTTTTATTCATATTATGTGTATTAACATGTTTGTCAATGTTTCTGTTTATATTTTCTTTGATATGGATCTGTTTGAATGCTGCCCTTTGCAATGGAGGGACTATGGAGGAAATGTACACTTCTTTAAAAAAATGCAATAAGGAGTTAGTTCCAATGAAGTGTGAATTAGCTGGGTTTTTTTGCCCCTTTGGTGTGAATGTTTTTTTGAGGAATAAAATAGCCTAATTAATTAAAAAAAAAATGCGTGCAGTTCTATATCTCCTCACTTTGACAGGCATAGGAAAATTTGAAACAGGAGCTCTTATCACAGTATTTCTCATCCAGTTGTACTTAAAAAATTCTGCACATTTTTCATATAAAGCCCATTTTCACATGCTAGGCTATTTCATACATTGAAGTATTTTATACCTGGAAATGTTAATTTCCTGAGCTGCTTTTAAGACTGAGTGCATTTCCAAGTGAAAGGAAGAGGTGAGGATAAGAAACAGAGCCATTAGCTGGTGCAGTATCTCAGCTGGTGGCTCCAGTCTCTCTGGGTGAATAGCTCTGTTGGCTGTGATGTGAAGAGCATGCTAAACATATCCTTTTGGGATACCTGTTTGGAGGGCTATTTGTAAAATAAATGCATCAGCACAGTTCCCTGTAGGACAGTGACTGTGTCCTGTTGTCACAGCTGGTTGCTGGGCAATTTTAAGAGGAATTTCAAAGAGTGACAGGAGCCCAGCATCAGAGAAACGGGTTCTTGCTGCAAACCTGTAAGGGCACCTTTTAAGGCAAAGGCTGAAGCAGTGTGTGCACGTGGGGCTGTGCTGTCCTGGGCTATAGGGAAGACTTAACTTGTGGTAAAGATAGGAGGCAGGTCATCAGGGTCCTCCTATTGGACTTCCACGAATTGGCTTTTATTCAGTTAATCAAGAGCTGTGGTCAGTAAAGTATTTTTCCCTCCTTGTCCCAGCAGTTTTTTCTTGCAGCAGTTCAGTGGTCTGGCAAGCCCACCCTCATTGCTGGTTGAGGATAGCATGTCAGGCTGTCAGCTGGAGTGGCTGAAATGCAGGCACAGGTCTCCTTCTGCCTTGCCAGCTACTCGCAGTACCTTCTCACAAGCCTGGCAAGCTGGGCTTGGACAAGTCTTAAGCAGAGTAGGATTTGTCAGAGCCCATGAGCAAGTCACTCAGCCTACTTGTGCTGCTGTGAGCTGGGATGATGAACGCCGTACAGATGTATTCAAAAGTCACACTTTCTTTTGTGCTTGTGAGGTGCCACTTTTCAGCTGATGATGCCACAGAATCATACTTACTCTTTACTTGGTCTTGACTTTCAGAGTTCTAGCCTTGGCATTCTTCAGTGGTTTGGCACTTACTGAAAGAAAGAAAAAAAGCAAAAGCACCATACAGAGCAGAAAAGCACTTCACAAAGCGTATTCTGATGAAGTCAGCTCCTTGAACAGCTGCAACAGGGACAGCAAAGCAGCCAGAAATACAGAAAGGGGAATATGATGGGAGATTTTTGCTGGTGAATCTATCGAAAGATCTACAAGATCTGTGCCTAGAGAAGATCTCAGTTCTGTCTTACCTGTGAAACCCTCATCCCAGACTTTAAGGGCTCTGCAGCCAGTGTTAGATTTGCAGGTGTTTTATGTATTATGGGGTTTTGGATACAATAAAATCCCATGTCCTCTGAAACAAGTATGGAGCATATTGATTTTCCCCTAGATTTCTGTCATGGCTTTCCACTTCTTATGTATTTATTCTTTTTTTGGAAGGTAACTACTGGGCTCATGCAGTTTGTAACTTGTCAGTGCCAGTGCACTGAGTCAACCACATGGCCTGGACCTGTAGAATTCTTAGGAAGAGCTGTACTCCTGTTGCTGGAGTATTGGATGGTGGTGAGGAACTTGAGGTCTGAAACTCACTATAGCAGAGCAGAATATTTCTACATTTGTTAGTGTTGAAAAATTTAACATGTTAGGTTATACCTAAATACACAACCCTCTAAATGCCTGCATTCTAGAAACGAGTGGATTTGAACAATACAAATGATTGAAAAGAAAATCTGTTTCTTTCTCCAGACTACCTCTGAGTGGCCAGTTTTGACTCTAAATCAGAATGGAGTTGTACTTTTAAACTGCAAAAGCTTTGTCTAAACACAATCCTTCTCCTTTGCAAAGCTCTAAGAAGGCACTGTTTGGGAACATAGACTCAGCTCAGCTGCTGGCTCAGGGACATTGGAGCTGACGTGGACAGCAGCGGCTCTGAAAGTTTTATCAGTAGAGTCAGCAACGTGGGAGACGGCGCTGGGTGTGCTAACATAGGCATGTGCAAGCACCTGTTAGCAGGTGGCTGCCCTGTTTTCCCTCACGATGCTGCAGTAGCAGCTAATCTGATTTCCTACCCCAAAGGGCTGAGTACCTGCCTGCACCTCAGCTGCCCTGCTGCATTCTCGGTGCTGGCATTAGGACACACGCGTGCAGGACATTCCAACCTGCTTCATGCTCGACAGACTGTGGAAGCTGATTGCTGGAGGCAGCCTTTGGTCTGCTCACAGATTGGCTTCAAGGGATTACATGCATGGAAGTTGAGCCAGTAGAACTGCAGCCTTGATGTACCATGCTTCTGCATGACTTTTTAGTGCTTGAGAGACATGAACTGCATTGTGTGAGATCTTTGCAGCAGAATGTTCTAATTTCTGAAGAAGACACTTGGCATATCCACCTTCCACTTTTCTCTAGGTTGCAGTGGGAGCCAAAGTACATGAATGGCCTGTTTCTGATGTTCCTAATATCCATTCACAACACTTTTTCCCTGCACAGTGCTGCAGGTTGGAAAGACTGGTGGCACCCAAGGTGAATCACTACATGTTGATGTATTTACTCTACCTGTTGCTCTGTAGAAGCCTGAGATCCAGACACTGAGGTTTTAATGGCTCCCTGCCAATCAGATTAAATATTTAGCAGCAATAGGTTCTGGGCATCACGTTTCTGACAGTGTATTTCATGCATCATTTGCTGTAAACGTTGGGAGATTTTTAGCTACCGCTTGAAAAGTAACTCCCTCTCCACTTTCTCTCCCATTAGTATCTCTTCTTTTCACCATCCCTCTCCCTTTTCTTCTTGTCCTCCCTTTCTCTGCTCTGCTGTTTCCTTTCCCTTAGCTTTTTTCCCCCTGTCTCTGATCACTGTTCATGGGTATGTGGGTGTGTGCATTGCACCTGGCATGGATGCCAGCCTGTGATGAAGGAGTGAGGGGACTGCCTGCATCTAACTCTGCATGGCTACCTCCTTGGGAAAGCATGCACTACTAGAGGAAGGGTGCAGGCTGATGGGCTTTTTAGGAAGTGGGAAGCACCCAAGGACAAGAAAAGGCAAAGCATCTCTGTCATCCCTCTCTCCATACTGCAGCTCTATCTGGAAGAACTATCTGCTTTACTCTTAGCACATCTGCTGGTTGCTCTGAGACTGTGGGGCAGCCCTTTGCCTTTTAGTCCCTTTCTGGCTGCAACTTCTGTAGGAAAAGGGTGCATGGCCTCAGTCATCCAAGTGAAAGCGTAGTCACATCCATCCCCATGGGATCCCCTTGTCCCACCAGTTTTCTGCTTGCAACAGACTTCTGGGTCAGCTGTGCTGACATCTGGCTGATACCCTGGTGCTGGGATGAGGCCCATCAAAACCAAAAATCCAGTGAAGGTTATAGAAAAAAAAAGGGGTATCTCTAGGTTAGGTTTCAGCATCAGATGGTATTTTCTGTAATGGCACAGGGTGGACACAGGAGCACAGCAAACACTAGGGAGAAGACAAGGACCTTCCTTGGCTTCCTTCAGGTGCTGGACAACAGGTACAGGTTTCATGTGTACAAAGATTTCACATGTACAAAGTACAGTTGTCTGGTGGTCATCTGAGTTTTCAGGCATGATGTCTAAGGAGGTGGCCCTTTAGAGGGGCTCTGTGAAACAAGGATTAGAACTGCCACTAGTGGTTGTTCTGGGCTGATGCTGGGTTGGGGAGGATAAATTTTCTGGTCTAGTGAACTCTGTAGGCAGGCTGGTGCCCTGTGTGGTTTATGCTGCAGAACCTTCCCTAGACATTGCCCTTCTTTCACCCATTGCTTGTCCTGCTTTGATGCTGTTCATTGTAAGCTGTGGTCAGATGGTTTGACTCTTCATTACCCCGCTCCCTTGACTCTTTGGTAGGTGCGTCTTTTCCACTGCTCTTGCTCTAAATGTGTTGTCTGCTGAATGTGTCATTGCAGTCCCAGAGGGAGCCTGTGGTTCTTACTGTCTCCATGTTTGCCCTGTGTGATTGCTGCTCCGCATTCCTGTCATCTCACATCTGGTACTCAGCCCCAGCTGCTCCAGCTGTCCTGCATTACCAGTCCAGGAGATGATGGTTAGTGCCAGGGCCAGGTTTTTCAAGCATGTTTCTCTCCGTGCTGTGACAAGTCCGAAGCCATCTGGCAAAACTTCAGCCTCTTTTCACATTTGGGTTGGCATGGGACATATGCCCTCTTCACACCAGTGGGCTTGAAGGCACAAGGGAAACAGGACTGACGTACCAAAGGGATGCTTGGAAAGATGCCTTGCTTTGAAAGCTGGAATGTGTATGAGATTATTTTTCTTTATGAGGGGACTGGGGACCCTCTAGGTAGAGGGAAGAAGGGAGGGAATCCATAGATCACAGTAGCTAGAGAAGATGGCTCTTCTTCTGCTCTGATCCAATGGGCACTGAAGCCTTTCTGGCTGAGAATCTGCTGGGCTGGGGTATGGCAAGCCAGATGGTTTGAAGCAGGTACTGGGACATTTGGGAAACTGCTTCAGCAGAGATAGGGAGTGGAAAACACCTGTAAATTTTGTAAAGCAAAATAGTTAGTGATGAACAAACCAGACTGCTTAATTTCTTGATTTATTTCTCTCTCTCACTCCTTTTTTTTTTTCCTCCCTGCCCATTGCTCTGGGCCCCTGCAGTCCATTCCCTGCAACTGGTGGCTTATTTCCCTACAGATGTCATCTTGGCAGTAACTCAAACCTGAGTACCTCCCTGAGGGAGTTGATGCACTGCCTGAGTGCTTTTTCTTTCCCTAGTGTCTGGGTATCTGATATTTTGGGTTTGAGGTGGTGTTTTTTCTTTTTTTTTTTTTTTTCTTTTTTTAATATATGCTTTTAGGCAATTGCATTTTATAAATAAATAAACATTTCAGCAGTGGGGGGAAGCTGGAAGGCAGATGGATCTGGAGAGGATGGTTCCTTAGCTGCATGCCAGGCCAGCCTGGGTAAATGAATCACCTGGAAGGGCTGCGCAGCTTGCCCACCGACTCACCTCAGCTCCAGGGCTGGGAAATAGCTGAGGTCTGTTAAGTCCTCTGATCTCTTTAATTAGGAAAGAAGGAATGATAAATGGGTATTGTTTTTTGTCTTGCTGAAGTATCCCTGGCTTATGGTCAGGGAGGTGGAGAGTCCCTGAAGCTTTGCAGGCTCTGAAGATAAAGTACAAACAAGAGGAAGGGGATCCCAGAGCAACACCAACAATGTAGTCAGTTGATAATGCCTAAGTGTCTTATTTGTTCCAGCTTTTCCCCTTCTCCCCTGAGGCAAATGTCACTAGGAGTGTGGCAAGAAGCTTCTCTCTGGATGTATGCTCTGTATGTAGATAATGAACCCCCTCCTGTGGTACGCAGTGCCTCACAAAGGTGCTAACACCTATGCAAAGTAGGTTTAAGACACTGCCACATCAAGGGCTTTATACCCCTCTGGCACAGGGGTAGTGGAAATGAGTAGTGCAAAGGCCTCTGAATTTTAATGTACTTTGGCATCTTCATAATTATTACGATTGACATGGCTGCGTGCAGAAATGCCTCCTGGCTTGGAAACAAGGTCCTGCCACAGTGTCATCCTGAACAGGACACCAAAGCAGTGCTGCGTCAGAGAGGTGTTGCAGGAAGCAAGCGTGGTGTCTAAGGGCTTATATTTAAAATCTTTTTTTTAATTGAAACGGGGGACTCCATGGGGCTGAAATTCACTTTTCTGTGGCCTGGACCTGGTCTGGAGAAGAATCAAAGCTATGTTGAGTAGAAGAAACACAAAAACCGCAAAGTAAGCATAGCCCCAGGAGGTTAGAGGGGAATGAGTGGTATGCTCAAGGCACTTGGAGAGGCAGTTCACATAGACAACTGGGTTTGCTTTACCTACATAATTTTGGGGATGAGTATTATTTGCAGCATATAATCTTTGGCTATTCAGGATGTCAGTATTGGTACTGCTGTGTACAAACAAGGGTGAGACCTAGCTAAAGACTGTTGCTAACTGACTGCTTTAACATGGTGGTTATCTGCCACTATAACCTCAGGGTTGTTTGAAAGTCCTTCAGAAGGCAGGACTGGCACCTCAGTGCTACTGCAGCAGTTCAAGATGGGCAGTGTTAAGACAGCCCTGACACTATATCCCGCAAACCCCCACCCACTGTCTGAGTGGTGCCTCTTCTTCCACCCCAGAAACAACTCTTGGGAGGGAGAACACTGCTTTGTGCTGGGTGCTGACCCCTGGTGTAGCAGCAAGGTTTGGGTTTCTAACTTAGAAGCTGATTTCCTTCAAGGGCCATCCTAGATGTAAAAGGGATGCTTGAATGTTGTCTCCACCTTTAATTTTTCTGGACGGTTTTTGAGTTTTCCCATTTTCAGGAATACATGGATTTAGTGTGTTTAGGAACTGGTGCCATTTCAGGTCTGACAGGAAAGGGGTAAAGACCTTCTTCTCTCACCTGTGTTCCACCTTCAAAGATATGCAGAGTTGTCTCCTGGTTCAAGATGAGATGGAGTGCATATGTACCCTTTAAATTTATATAAAAATAAACAATAATGAAACCTTTGTGTTTAAATATAAACAAATATATTCTGTGTGTGTGCATGTAAAAAATACATGCACACCCTTATTTTACCTAATAATTAATTCTATTACCTTATAATTAATTTCCTTATAATTAATAATAAATATGGTGGGAATGCACTAGTCTTTCAACATTGCTCTGTGGCAGTGTAACTGAGGAAATGATGGGAATTGAAAGAAGAATTTGAGTCAGGGTGGACATCTCTTCTCTTGACTCCAGGGCTATTCCAGCCTTCATATCTGTCCCTGCTCAACAGAAAAACCCCCCAAAGCAGAGCAATTTCTCCCTGTAAATTTGTCAATGACAACAACTGCCCTGTGGCTGCCAGAACCCCTCAAAACCCTTTTTGTTCTCCCCAGGTGTCACTCGGGTGCTCAGGCACAGTGCAGTGCAGTTTGTGAAGTCTGACAGAATCACAGCCTCCGGGGTGCAAGAAGATTTTCCAGGCAGGGGGAGTACCTTCAGAGGTAGAAACTTTTTTAGTCCAAACTTAATGTTAAAATTCCCTCCCTCCCCCTGCAAATACTGGGATACTGCAAGTTCAGAGGTACCTGTAAGAGTGATTAATTAACTGTGGTGAAATTGTCACAGCAATATTTCCTCCCCTGGCTCCCAGGGCTTCTAGCTGTGGGCCACTGTAACTTATGGCCTGGTCTAAGGGCATGGGGCCTCAAAATTACATGTGAGGACTTCTTTGTGAATCCCAGATTTCTGGCACCTCTGACCCTGAAGCCCCAGACAGGACTCTTGGGGGCTCCAGGCTCCCGGATTTTGTTTAGGAGTGAGCTAGAGCTCCCAAGACTTTTTGTCCGTACTATAAGGCCTGGTGACTCTGGTCTGCCCACCTTCCCCCAGATCAGTTTAAATCCAGGCTCTCTGCTTTGGAGACCCATGCCTAAGAGATCTATTTTGAGTTTCTGCAAGTGAATTGAAATGGATCTGGGCTTTACATTTCTGCTGTCCGAGAGATGCTGGAACCAGACCTCCTAGATCTGTGTCAGACCCCCAGGGCAGATCTCTTGATGAAATAGGAGTTTTCTAGGTCTGGCTTGAAGTTGCCTGGAGGATGGGTCCCGGTGCTGAGAAGAGCTGCAGCTCCACTGCAGGCGCTGAATGCTGGCTGCCCTTTGCAGCGCTGTCTCCCTCGCCAAAGCTCCGCATTGCTCTTCCTCTTCCTTGCCAGCAAGGAAGCTGCTTGGGACTAGGTGAAATATGTCATGAGTTTAGATATTTTTGCAAGCATAAGCTTAACAAACCTGCAGTTGCTAACATGTTTCATCAGAAACTACAGATCAGCAGTGTTTCACAATTCGAGTCAATGTGGCAAAGTCGATATTGAGTATTGGGAATTAGCTTGGCAGCTGCCAAGTATTTGTGGTATTACAGGATTTCCTTTCTCTCTGCTCCTAGCTATACTAGGATTTATTGTCCTGAAGATCTTGGACATACAGATTTTAATACGCTCTTGTGGGATCCTGTGAGTAATGTTGGGTATGATCTCACAAGAAGACATTGCTGCCTTTGGGTAAGTGCAATGGAAAGCAATAATAATAATCTCAGCTCCTGTAGCTTCTATTTCTTGAGAGTCAAAAGTACTTTAAATACCATAAATAATTAAACATTCTAACTCTATGAAGCAGAGAAGATGCATCTCCACCTTTCTGATGAGGGGAATAAGGCAAAGTGAAAAAGAAAAAAAGTGAGAGAGAAAACAATGGCATTTACACTTTCAAAAAAACTTATTGGTTTTAGATGGTGATATGAAGGATTAGAACAAGACTTCACTTGTTGTGATTTGTTCCCTCCGTGCTTTTAAGACTTAAAATCAGACTATGAATGGTGTGAATACAAGTGAGCTAAGAGGTAACAAGGATGGACCAAAAATATGACAGTGCTTAAAATGAGAAATGGAGCCATGAAGAACAAAAAATGGGTTGGAGATAAATGATGGATGGAGAAAGCTGAGAAGGGTGGTAGAGTAGGACATACATTGTAGCTTGAAGGAAGCTGATAGGGAATGTTGAAATTCTGGATTTTTTTTTTTTTTTTTACTGAGGTGTCTTTTATTATTTTAAAACAAAACTGATCTTAAAGCATAAGTAAGTTGGGGCTACTCTTTGTCCATAGTATTGATTTTTGTTTGCTGGTATACACTATTGTGACAATTGTCGCATTCTGGTCATGTTATCTCTTACTCTTGCTACTAATGCTTCTTTTTCCTGTTGCAAATGTGAGCTATGGTGATGTTTGTATAAATGAGATGTGCTCCAAGGGAGCTGAACTGCACCCTCATGAAGTCAGTGGTGGAGCTGGGCTGGGAGGTGACATGGGCTTGTACCTCCTTGTATGCATTCACTGGCATGAGGAGGAATGAGGAACAGCTGAATGAGCTACTGGGAAAGGTGGCTGAAGCAGCCAGCATCAATGAATTTGAGAGGCTGGAGAAAATAACAGAGAAAAAAAAATGCATGGAAATGGCATTCAGCTGAGCCAAATCTGGTCTGTTTACTTGCACTGGATGGGGTCGTCCCATCCCTGTCCCTGAAGCATCAGCAGCCAGTGATGAGCTGTGGTCCAGACATGGCTTTGCCTGTGTATCGTTCCGTCACTGCAGCTCTGTAAATATGATCGAGTGCTGAGCTGAGGGAGGGGTCAGTGGCTGCTGGGCTGGGTCCCTCCAAGTGGCAGAGCTTTCTGGACACTGTTGATTGAAGGTCTCAGTAAGATGAATTGGTCCTGACCTGTCATACCACTGCAGGCACAGCATGGTCTGGTGCACAGCACTAATGTACTGTGAAAGCATATTGTGTCCAGCTGCTCGATGGCTGGTGCCTTACTGGTCATTGAGCTCAGAGTGAGAAAGTTAGGGAAAGGAAAGAGTGTTGGGTCAGAAGAAGAAATAGGAAAAGGAGAAGAAAAATTAGACTACCAAAAAATCTTCTGATTTGCACTTACCAATACTCAATTTATCCTGGCTTTAGTGTTTATTGTAAGGATCAGGTTTTTCTAAAGGGATAAGTGTTTTTTTGGGATGCTTCTGGATAGGGAGTGTACAGCTCCAAATATCTTGAATGGTACCCTTTTAGGTGTCACACATTTGTCTTCCCTTATTATTTCTCCTGGGTAGACTTAGTTTTATTTTTCAATAAGTAATGATAACAGGAACATAAAAGTCCTTTACCAAGGATCAGAGTGAGGAGAAGGGAGGGATCAACAGACAGGCAATTACAAGGAAGGACATTCCAAACAAAATTTTCTGAGTATATCTCTATCATTTTTTAGTGGCCTGACCAGAACTTGCCTTTGACTCTTCTTGTGTTCAGTGGCTGTGTCATGCCTCTTTCCACATGCTAAACCCACATCTTGGTCCCTTTCACTTCCAGATTAATTCCCTGTCTTATTTCACAAGCAAGGCTGGCATTGTCACAGGGTCCCTTGGTGACTAAACCTCATTTTCCAAAATGCTATATACCGGTGGAGAGCAAGAGGCCATGAGGCTCCTGAGGGATGCTGGGGGATTGTGAAACATGGCCCATCCACATCTGCAGTACTGGAGCTTTATCCTGGACCAGCTCACAGGATGCATCTCTCTCTCCACCCCACTACCTCCACTTAGTAGCTCTTTTGTCCTCATCACATCTTGGTGCTGCAGGCATCAAGTCACCTTCTCTGCCATTTCTGCTGTCTGTAACACCTTTATGAGAGTCTGATCAGGCCTGGTGAACCCTGGCATTCTGCTTTAGGGCTGCTTAAGATTTGCTATAGCAGAGCCATCACGAGCAGAGGTGGTGCATATTTTCTCCTAGCTTGTCCCTGCTGCATGGGTTCCAAAACTGAAATGTACACCCATGAAGATCTTTATTAAGGGATAGGCAGCTCTATGTTTTAAAACTGTATCCTGTGTCATACATTATATGTGAGAAGATAGGCAGCAAACAGGATGACTGTGTCCAAAGTGCAAGTGTAGTTTGAGGTTGTCTCCCTCTGACTCAGATGATCTTTCTAGAATTCTCAGCGCTGTAGAAGAAGGAATCACTCAATTTTGGCCTAAAAAAAGAAATATTTTCTTTCCCACTTACGGTATGTTTTTAAAAACAGTTCTGAATTGGCTTTTACACTGTTTACATCTGGCATCCAAATAATTTAACACTGTTTCTTGATGTGAGACTTCAAGTACCCAATGGGGATCTCGGCACTGGTGTGGAATTTGGCAGCTGCCTTCAAGAGCCAGTGCAGACTCTGTTTACCTGCTCTGTTCTTCCTTTAAGGAAATGATGAAGGGAATAAGTAGGTACTGAGTGAGGTGCATGAGAGAGTCTGGGAAGTGGAAAAGCCCTTCCAGCCTTGGAAATGAAAATTATCCTTTTTAAAAAAATTTTGAAATTCAATGTATCAATCTGTCAATGCACAAAATACAGAGTTGATTAAAGTTGAACAGAAAACCTCAAATTAATACATCAAATAATGAGAAATGCCATAGATGTGCTTTTCCAAACCATCCAAGTGAAGTTAAACATGTGTTTCTTATGGTTATTAATGGATCGGAGGTATTTAATTCCCTAGCTTTTCAAAATTGTGGCATTTAATATCCTCATGTTATTAATGTGCTGTCGATTCCTGCTTGGAAATGAAAACTGGAAGTGGAGAATTAAGAAAGGAGGAAAGGGATTGTCCAATGGCTTTTCAAAGGGTTTCAGTTCTATTTAAGAGGCTAACCCGGTGTTTCTCTGCACATCATTCTGCTGCCTGTTTAAACTCAGTCTCGCACTTCAGGTGGCAAAGCTGCTTTCAACCCTTCTTGAAATCCTGTGGAGGGGCCCCACATGCAGTGGCATTTCCCTTGATTTGGATGGTCTCCTCTAAGCCCAGATCCAGTTCTGAGGTGGGGCAGAAAACAGTTGCAAGTGGGAAATTGTTGCAGTGAGTTATGGCCCCTTCCATGGCCAGCATACCCCCATAATTGGCCACTGCCATCTCCCCCCTTTTTCCCCTGTGTTTGGCTTCTCCCTCAAGAGAGATCTCTCTCCTCCCACAGCATTCCTGATTGGTTTGTACCCTTGCCCGCTGGAATTCAAACCCTGCATCCCTGCACCATTGGGTGTTTTCTATTCTCCTCTCCCACTCTGTAAGGGATAAAATACCTGGGTAACAGCCCTTCGGGGCTTCTCTGCGCGATCTTGGCGCCCCAATAAACCCTGTACCACAAGAAGCCCCTCCGCCTCCTTCCTGCCTTCCAGCGCGCCTGCAACACCGGTGGGTCTGGTGAACCCAAACTGGGACTTCGCCGACCCTCCTGCGCCCGCGAGTAGCCTCCACCATCCTCTCTGCCGGGTGCCGGCACTGGCGAATGCATAGGTAGCTGGACAGCCAGTGTCCTGGCACGTGGCGCCCAAAAGTGCGGCTGCCAGACCCCGCAGCCGAACCACTGCCCACGTTGGCAGAGGCTGAAAGCGTTCCCCGACAGCTGCCGCCGCCGGGATTCGCCACCGGATGCCGCTCGGTCATCCAAGAAAACCACTGCTTTCTGGAGCGCGTGACCTGCGAAGACGCGCCGGCCGTGCCGAAACTGCGACGTGCCGAGCAGCCGAAGCCATGCAAGCCGCCACTTGTGAGCGCGCCAAAGCCCAGCGGCCGCTCGCAAATGTGATGCCCAGCGGGCTGAAGCGACGGTGCTCCCTGAGCTGCCGCCGCCTTCGGCCACGTGGAGCTGAAGCCGCGCCACTGTGGCAAACCGCGCTGAAACTGCCACCGCTCTGGAACCTGTGCGATTCCTCCGAACTTGCAGCACTCTTCGCCGAAGAAACTGCAACCAAAGGAAGGACCCTGCCGAACTTTTTGTTTTCTGGGGTATTCCCGCGACTGAAAGAAGTCGGCTCTGTGTGAGTATAACCCCTG
>VZRO01001823.1:6321-21402 GCA_013397915.1 Daphoenositta chrysoptera
TTTTTTTTTTTTTTAATAAATTTATTCTACTAGCACCTAAATTTAATGCTAAACTGTTTGGGTGTAGCCCATACCTACTAATGGGCTTGTGCTCTCTAGCACAGGAGACTCAGAGCTTTTGTGATATTACAGAGTGCTGTTGGAATATAAATAATGAACAATACGGGTCCAGGCTCTTATCTAAGGAAGGAAGTCCACTCTTTCCAGTTGAATTATACTGGCAAACCTCAAGTTTTTTACAACAACTAAGCTAGGGGAATTGTTTTAGCTTAAGTTAAAATAAAATGAATCCTATGCATAACAATGATATTTAGGTCAATGTAATGTTTTAAGTTGTTTGGTTTTTTTTACTAGGCTCTCAAGAGACAACAGATGATCCAAGTAAAACAGAAATACAGAAGGTTTGTCTCATTTGAGAATATTTTATTTTGCAGCCTTAATTTTGTGCTTTGATGGGATCAAATAACCTATGTCTTTGCTATAAGTTCAGTTAAGAAGCCTAAAAATCAATAAAAAGGCATCCAAAGAAAATGTTCTAGAAAGTAAACATTTTTCTTAAAACAGACATTTTTATCAAAACAATCAAGGCAAGACATGTGATGCCAAAGAGAATCAGTCTATTATTCAGTTATCCCATCAGTTTAGGAGAAATACAAAGGCATAATGTGAATGCAGCTGTGGGGTTTGCCTCTTTAAAATATTGTGCAGGCATCAGTAGTTATAAGCTGTGTTTCGGTTTACACAGAAAGGAGATTTGAAAACCTCTCCTTTCATTTTGTTGGCTGAATTTAGTCTCCAAAATCATCATAATAACTCTTAATAGAAACCTTTATAAAACTGTTTCTTTAAATCTTTAGTCACAAATCTTGTAGAGAAACACACTTGAATATTTTCATTTTTCAATCTTCTCATATCTCTTTAAGTTTCTGTTCCATACTGTCACTTTCTGTTAGTCTTTCTATTGCATTTGCAGGAGAAATAATTGAAAATAACTCTAATGAACCTAGGACATCTTGTTGTGTGAAATCCAGAGATTATTGGGCTGAAGAGTTCTAGATCTCTAGTATTCAATCATAGTTCTGATATTTTGTTGATCCATCTATAAATGTGTTTCCAATTAAAACATAGCCTGTGATTTATGACTGTGATGTTTGAGTTATAATTTGTTTCCATTTTTTTCTGTAGTTAATGATGGATGAGAAAGAGCAGTGAGGGAAAACTTCTGCATGAGATCTGTACTTGTCTGTAAAGAACGGATATCAGAACTCAGAATTAAGGGGAATTCTCGCTCAGTTTTCAAAATTAATTTCCTGAAGGGTAGGAGAAAAAAAAGTCAAAAAAATTAAGTATTTTGGTGGAATGAAAATTTAAAAAAAAAAAAAAAAGAAAAACCAAAAAAAACCCCTGAAATATTACTTTATTGTGGACCAGTTAACCACTAATTTATATTTGTTCACTTTAATGCAATGCTGAATGGAAACTACTTCTGTCATTTGTTGTTGTAGGGGGGTCTGACTTTAATGTAGAATATTGGTCTCAGAAGAAAAGTTTTGCATTTGAACGAATGAAACAACAGATTAAACAAGAGTAGCATCATATTCTAAACTTGGAATTCTTGGCTGAAAACTTACAAGGAACACAGCATTATAAACTGTGCCTTATTTCAGAATGACCAGGAACTGCATTGCTTGGCAAGAAAGCTTCCAATTGTGTAAGATACATACAGTGTGCATCCACAGGACTTAATATTTTAATGTAAAATATACTGTTGCCTTTCAACATAATTTTGTTATCCCTATCCATTCATTAGGATTTGTCATGGAGCAAATCCAGAGACATTTTGAAAACAAACAAATCAGATCTGGCTCAGCTGGACATTTCCCCTTAGATTTAAGAAGGTGAAATAGAAGGGAATTCAGCTCCCTACTCTAGCACTGGCAGACAGCTTATTCTTGACGTTGTTCACCTGAAGCCTATGTTTAAGGATAAATAGTAAGAATAAAGCTAAATCCACTACTTTAAACTGGGCATGACTTCCATACCTTGTTAAGTCAGGAACGTCAGAAGTTTAGACTGGTTTTGTGGATGGATCAGAGGAAAAATGGAGATATAATGGTTAGAAAATCTATAGGAAAAGCAACTGTGCATATTGCACTTGGAAAAGTCTGTCCATGGCCCTGGAAAATCCAGGCAAAGCCATTGGGATCAATGAAAAAAATATGTACAATCTAAAGGTAATCTGCCAGCAAAACATTGAAGTACCTGCAGGTACTGGAGTGCACTACTTGGAATAACAAAATCTCTTACATTCTCCATGCACATAAAATCACCTGCAAAGGGTTTATGCATTGAAATGGCAGATGACTGTGTATTGATGCTCACCAAAAATGACATTTAGAAAAAGCAAGAATGGCATTTTTTTATAGCAAAACCTGTTAGGGTGTGTTTGGTAAGATGGAACATAAGAACTTTCTGTCTAATCTGTCCTGTGTCTCAGAGGAAATATCCTGCATTTTAAAGAAAAAACCTGAAATCAGTAGATCTCTCCCTCCTCTAACTGCCATGAGAATGTTATTTTAATTCAACACAGTAAATAAGACACATGCATGTATACAAGCACTGATTCATCTGCATTAAAAACAGAAAAAAAGAATTCACAAATTTCTCCCTAGAACCTGAGCTTCAGCATTATTTCAAAATGCTTATTATGTGATAGACACTATAAACTTCAGGAAATGTAAAAAGATTTAGGCCAGGAAAAGATGCTTTTTATTGAATTGAACAAACTTGAAGGTGTTCTGTATATTAAATAAAATATTGAGTAAAATGACAGATAAATTTCTGGCCTTCTGAGTCTGAAACTCTATGTATTGCACAGAGGTTTATGTTTCAAAACCTTCTCAGGACCATGAGAAAAGTCATCACCAATTTAAGGAGATGCATTTTTTTCTCCTCTAGAACACATACATTGTCATATGTGTTCCAAAAATCTTCTTCCTGCACGTACTTTTCTCCTTGTCCTTTTGTGTCTTTGCACAAGTTCCCTTGTCTATCATATAGACAGAGCATAACCAAAATCCTTCTCTTTACTGCTAAGGTAATTTTCCTCTTGGATTCAGCAGTAGCTCATCTAAGACGTATTAGGAGAAAATGATTATGAATTTTTTTTCATGTATTGGAATGGAATAGAATAGAATACTGATCCTGCTTTTCTTAATGTATAAAATAAAACCCTGTATCGTTATTTGTCAGAGTGAGGAGTAAAACCTTTCCATAAGAAATAGAATTCCTTTTTTTAGAAAAATCCAGAAAGTGTTTTCGGGGGGAGCAAGGGGGTCACAAGTAAATAAAAGTATAAAGTATTCTAGTATGAATACTGTCAAGTTTGTGTTCCTCAAGGACCTGCACTTAATGTTGCAGACAGGAGTCTATTTTACACCAAAATAAAACAGATTTTGTGCAATCTTTACCAAAAAAGTCCAGAAGTGTTCAAGAAGAGGGGATTTGAGTAGGCACAGGTTGGGGGGGGGGAATCATAATCCAGTCTTCCCATTAGAAAGGGATGGCCCTGGTGCCATTTTTCAAATGCCAACAGCCAGGCAAGTGAATAGTACCCAGCAGACTCCTACAGCTCCTACAGAACATTCTTGGGAAGTTCACATTCTTTTGGAATAATTTAACACAGCTATAGTTCATGAAATTTCTCATATTTATTTAATCCTCATAATACTATAATGATATAGTCTACAGATTGTATCTAAATGGAAACCCCCCACAAAATTTAAAAAGCTACTGGGTCTTTTTATAGTATATTTAGAATGGTTTAAGTCAAGCCTTTTCCCAGCTCTGGCTGTGAACTAAAGAAGCAAACACTTTATTTTTACTTGATCAGAGAGAAGATGAAAAATAACAACTTTCATCTACACTGGAATTTCTAAAGTTACGTTGACAGTACTTGGTAAACCACATTATAGAAGTCTTTTATTTCCATTATGATTGCATGAGTAGAAATTTGGCATCTAATGAGGACATTTACATGCCTTTTTAAATTTTCATTTTCTGCAACTATTTTATAGCATATTCTGTTTCTAGATTTTTTTTTCAAAAATTTTGACCTTTGCTTAAGACAAAGGAGACTTAAAGCTCTTGCAGGGAAGTGACTGAAAATTAATCATAAAAAAATAAACCCCAGGAAATTCAGTACAGAAGGAGAACTAGAATGCTGCCATTCAATTGAATGATGTTCTTTACCCAATCTATATATTATACATCTCCTCCTCTACTTAATATAAAGGATCATGGTACAAATAAATCCAAAATTACTGTATGTCTACATGAGTCACAATTTTGGCAATTTCTATCAGCTAAAAATCAGTCTGACATAACCATTTTTCATTAAATGAGTTCTGTTTTTTAATACAATAGCAAAGAGGAAATTTAATAGGAAATTTCTTTCCTTTTGCCATGCTCTCTCTACTCCCACTCATGGGTTGTTTCGCTTCATGCCAGAGACGAGTTCTTTCCAGACATATGGAATGTTCCAGTTCCTTCTGAAGCCTGGTGGATTCGATGGGAGTTGGGTCACGTTCTTAAAATGGGTTCTTGTTGGGTTCCACCATGGGTGTTCTAGAAGAGCAGGCCTTCAGGCCTGCTCTTCTATAACACCCATGGTCTAACCCAACAATTCCGAATAATACCATATAAGGTCACTGACCACAATCTTCCTGGGCCATTGGTCAAGAAGGTCACTGGCCCATGGTCCTCTTTTCGAGCCCATCTCGGGTGACCTGGAAGTGTCACCTTGGAAGTCACTCCAAGACACATGGTTACCACCGGGCCTAGGGAAGAGGCTTTTGTAGGCCTTCAGGCCTGCTCTCCTGTAACACCCATGGGGGAACCCAACAATTTCAAATAATACCATATAAGGTCAGTAACCACAATCTTCCTGGGCCATTGGTCATGAAGGTCACTAACCCAAAGTCCTCTTTTCGAGCCCATCTCGGGTGACCTGGAAGTGTTTCCATGGTTACCACCGGGCCTAGGGAAGATGCTTTTGTGGGCCTTCAGGCCTGCTCTTCCAGAACACCCATGGTGGAACCCAACAGGTTCTGGGCAGGCAGCAGCGAGCATGGATCAGCTCCTCCTGAAGCAGCTCCATTGCAGTCTGGCCCTTCTGAGCCAACACTTCTCCCCTCGCCTGCTCCCAGTCCCATGGCAAGCTGACCATCTGTCTGTACAGGAGAAAGCTTTGATATGTATGAGCCACTCAGCTTTTACTCAGCTCGGAAGCATTCTGCACATCAGTGTGAAATGCTCCTAGGAAACCTACCATGACAGCTTTATGAATGGAGTCCATTGTAAATTTCAGCTTTGAAATAGAATTTATGGACTTTGCTTAATGCTTAAAAAGGGAGTCAGCTGGGGCAGGTATCTTGGAAAGTCTCTGTGGTTCATGAATATTGAGCTCCAAAGTGAGACAACTTTTGCTTTGCACTTTAGAGCATGATTTTTCATTTAAGGAGATTTGTTCTCCTTCATAGTGCTGATGAAATAAAGTAAGCAGAAAAAATAAAATAAAAGAATAAAAGAAAACAAGCCATGAAAAACTAAAAAGAAAATAAAGTTTCTGCATCAAAATATGTACAAGAAATTAAAGCAACAACAACAAAAATCAGTAAACAATACTTAAAATACTTCCTTACTTATAGAACAATTTTAATTCTCCAGGAAGTTTGAAGAGCTTGAAGTTTATATTGAACTATACATCATACAACAATGCAACAGGCATTACTTTGTCCTGATGGTGAAAAAGAATCTAGGAATGAAGCTTTCCTGTGTTCATGGTTCAAATGGAGATTTGCAGACTCTGACACCTTTTGTGACTGGGTTTTCCTTTGAACTTTAAGGTTTAAGGTTTATTAACATCATCCAACAAAAAATTATTTCTAGGAACAACTGATTGATTGCTGCTAATGACATTTTGAAGGTTTTTTATACCTTAACTACTACTCCTCTGCCTACTTTAGTTGTCTGATCCAAGAGCTTTCATCATTTAACTACACATTTTTTAACTGAGTTTCCACACTTTATTAACTCTTCTTTCCTTCATCCCTAAACCCTTCCATGCTTTTCCTTTCCATTTCTTTCCAAGTGGCCAAATGATCCCCTTGCTCTACTCAGATACTACCACCCCAAACCATTATCACCAACTGATCACCACACCTTTCTCTGTGGGCATTTTTTTTATTTTTGCTGTCATCTGTCTTTTTGGATTTACCTGGCCACATGACAAGCTAGGATGCACTTGAAAGAAATAAAAATAATCTTGTTTCAATAATTCTTTTAGCCTGAGAGCTGAAACTATTCTCATGATGTTTGCAGCCAGAACAAAGCTAGATACAGATGAAACTTAAAAGGGTTGGGTTCAATCAAACACAGGGTACCACTTCTGGAGGAAACACTGTGATTTTCATGGCTCCTGAGCTGGTCATATCTTAAAACTTGAATTGGACTCAAAAGGAGAATGGTGCTTGATAAGATAACTTATGATTAATAAGGCATTCAAGTGTGTGAAAATATTCCTAAATTCCTGTGTGCCACCTTCCTATCAGATTGGCTTTGCCTTCTAAAAGCATTTGGTGCAACAAGAGAACAAGGTCAATTTAAACTAGAACAGTCTTTCTTCTCACTTTTCCAAAAGCTGATTTGAAAAGGAAAATAAGTTTACTGTAACATTTCTAAAGTTATTACAGCCAGGAAACCATTACCAATAAATGCAAAGTAGTACACTATTAATTTGGCTTTATCTACCGAAATTATGTTAGATTTTCATTCTCCTATTTGTAGTAGAAGGGTCCTTTCAACCCTACTCTGATTCTGGCATAATTTGGAATTTCAATTACTCCTTTTGCTTTAATCATCAGGAATAAAATCGGATGCCGGAGTCACATGCTGCCCTATTCTACTGGAAGTATTCATGTATTTCTTGATTGCTATAAGTGATGAGACCGCACACAAAGTGAAAGCAGACTAAGGACAAATTACAGAAAAAACCCCACAACTCTATCCCTTATGCTTATCATGTGGTTTGACTGAACAGAGCACAGAGTGACTCCATCTCATAAATAAACCTATCCTAAGCTGGCAAATTCTGTAGCTCTGAATATGAATAGACTGGTGGTAGCAATCGGGTTTCAAATAACTCCATTCAGATCCTTAGGCAAGTATGTGTGTCTTTTGAGCTGGGAATCTTAAACCTCCTCAACAGATTTCCAACACTTTCTGGTTTCAGCCAGCATGGAAACAGCCTCTGAGAATTTAACTTACAGATGAGTTCATTAATCAGCTCAACCACCGGCATTTAAAGATCTGTAAACTCTGCAGAATTATGGCATCCCTAAACTTTTCTTTCCCTGCCCCTGCAAAAGTAATATTTAAACAAGCAGCAACTGTCGTTTGCAATGTAAACCAATAGCAAACCAAAATGATGGCTAAAATTTCCACTATTATTAAATGCTGATTAGACAAGCCTTGAGAAAATACTGTCCTGTTTGGCTTTTATTGTGTTGGGTTTTTTCTCTTTCTTTTTTTTTTTTTTTAAGTTTTCAAAGAAGTGGAAACTAGAGACATTTGCAGTAATACTAGAAAGCCTCAATCCTCTTGATTTTCTATAACATGTAGATTATTCATTCATCTATGACATATATTGCACTCTACTTTAAAAATTGCAATGGTTTACTTGGGTATTTCCTTGTCTCTGTAATATCCTTCACAAAATAAATCATGTAACCACTCAATCCCTAAAGTGCCTTCAAGATATTTGTTCCTTTAGCATGGTATGCATTGAAGTTAAGGTCCTTTGAGCATCAAGCTGCTGAAGGTTGCACTTGCATGTATTTAAGAAAACTTGTATCTAATTTATCTAATAAAACCTTATGTGTTACCTCTAGTAGTCTGAATAAAATGAAAACTCAGTAAAATTACAATTACAAATTTAAATCAAACACAGTTTTTTTTGAAAGGTGAAAACCATATTTTGGGGTGATTCATCTGCACAGTAAATTTGTCTTGTTGTCAATTGGTAAACACAGCTGGCTCTGTGGCAGGTCTCAGCTGGCTTGGTGTATTTATGATGGTTATTTAAAAATAAAAAGTTTCGCTTCTGACAATAGCATACTATGTTTTTTGGGTTACAGAAGGAATGTGGGAAGGTTTATATTTTGCCAGAAAAGGGGTAAATGTTCTGGAGAGGCCAGCGGGCACACGTGAGCGGATAATTCGAGTTTTTTTAAATGTTGAAGCACTATGTTGCAGGTCAGGAATATATATCAAAATAAACCAAAGATACGCTTTCATCTTGTCACTTACCATGTTATGACACCTCATCTTTCCAGTGCCCAATAGCCTTTTGGACATTCTATTTTCCTTTCCAAGTAACGGAGATAAACTGACCTTTATAGGTGTCCAAGAAATCTAAGAAACTTGCAGTGGTGACTCAAGATAATACTTCTAATAATCTATTTTTATTCTATATTGCGTACTTAAAAAGAAGGTGTTTTTTAAAAGGCTGAATTGGACTTCTGTTGAAAAGTTTTCTGGTGTCGTTTTCTTTTCTTTTGTTGGTTTGGATTTTTTTACTTCTTTGGAAAGATGAAATAATTTACTACGTTATGTAATCTGAATAAATTTTTACATATATATTGGGTTTGAACCCTTACACTGCTTGACATGGCTGAACACAGCAAGAGAAGCTCTGGATCTCGGTCCTTATTAGCTTTGGTGATTCTGGGTTTCATTTCATTAACTTCTGCTCTGCTGTGTGACCCTCTGACCTTTTACTTCAAACTGTCAGAAAGAGGTCATCCATGTATGCACTTAATTTCATTAGATTTTGAATTTTGTTTCTGGGCAGTTCTCTCACCTTGGATCAAGAACACTCACTTAAGTAAATAGACTATTTAAGGAAAGATATTATTACTACTTCAATGCCTTTCTGTATAAAACTCCATTTGCCTACAAAGTGTCTCTTTTAATTTGTTAAATTTTACATCCTTCTTTGTAATTTATGTACTTGAAAGATAAATAATCAACAAGAATATCTTTAAGTTTCTATAAAAAGAAAGAAAGAGAAATAATTTCAGGTGATCCAAAAACGATGAAGTTATTTGTGGATTTTGTATTTACTGTGTAATTGTTGATAATGTTTCTATGCTTGTTTCACTTGGAACCCCTACAACATCCGTCCAACCCAACATCTCTATACACTTTGGAAACCATTCTGAGAAAATGTGTTAAAACTCGCATTCTCAAGCCAAAAGTTAGATTTATAAAAGTGTGTGAAACAACCCATTTGATGAATCACACAATTTTGCCACAACCTTATATTTACATTGTGAAAGAAACCTCACTTCCCTTCCCTTACTACAGCAGAGTTATACTGATGAACACAGCTATCGATCAACAGGGTTCCTTTCTCTTTATCTGAGCAAACCTAGCACATGACAGCCAGATAAAAACTGAAATTAGGCTGCTGGCTCTCTGGCTGGTTACTGATTGCCGTCAAGCTCTTGGCTTCTGGCTGCTCTCACTCTTTTCCTAAATGCCTCAGTTAAAGCAATTTCACTTTGTTTTTCTTCTAATCACTCCAGTGTTGAATTCTACCTAAAAAGTCTCCACATACAGGCCACATATAATCGATAGGAGGAGAAAGGAAAGCACGTAATCTATGTGATGCCTGGAGGCAGCTTTTCTCTCCACACAGAAAATTAAGAGACAACATGGTCCTCCAGGCACGAGGTCTGATTAGCAAAAGCTTGTTTCTTAGTTGATCGTAGTCTGATCCCTGCTTTTACCTCTACTTCTGCTTTGGAAGCAGAGCTGTAATGCAGAAAACCCATCTTTTTCTATTTTATTATTTTATTTTAATTTTTTTTTTTACCCACAGGTTGTTCCCTGACTCAGACAGCCTCTGTCTACCTAGAAGTGCCTTGGCTCCTCACCCAGCCACACAAGTGCTCGTGCTGGCATGAGGGAGGCAAAGGGGGGATTTCCCTTTGGCTGACTTTGGTTAACTTCAGCAAGTTGAGATGCTGCAGCCATGGGAACCCTGCTGGAGTGATAGCACACTCAGGATGAAATCCTCCTGCTTTGGGCACCACTACAGAGAGCTCTGACTGCTGAGATATTCACTCCAGGACCTCAAGTCTCCCTGATCTCCTGCTTGCTACAGCCAATGCTGCTGATGTGGAGCCAACACCAAAATGTGACTGGTGTTGCCCTGCCCAGCCCTGTCTGGAGCCAGTCTGCCCTTTATCTGTTCTCGTGCTGACATATACATTGTGTATAAATTTAAAAAAAAAAAAGGAACAAACAAAAAAAAAAAAACAAACCAAAAAACCACCAAAGAGCCAACCTGGTTTGGTATCCAGAGTGTGGATAGGATTATTTTGTTGATTTCAGTATTCTTTGGTGACTTGGAGAAAATATTATCTGAAAAGCTATATTTAGAATAAAAGCATTGGAAGTTCTGTCTGTAAGGCTAGAGATATCCACGAGGGATAATAGGGTGTTAAGAGAGGATGGGGTCTTATAGTTATTTTAGATCCCTAGAAAATTAATTTGTTTAGCAAAAATCCAGAAGAATAAAGGAGAATGACAATGATTCTATCCAAACCCACCACAGTAAACAATTTTGGAAACTCACTTCATTCTCATGTTGGCTTTCCATAAAATTTATCCCAGATAAGATTTTCAAAACTTTTGCCTCAATCCAGAAAACACAGGTTGTTTAAACATAAATTATTTAAAATTCTTTAATTAAGAAGAGTGCAAACAAACTATGTTGAGGGAAAGCTTAGAAATGGCTTATACATATATTTTAAAATGTCAGAGAAAATAACATCTGGAGGAGGTAATGGCTGAAGAAAAAATTGAATGCATTTCTAAGTCAATATATGAGCATAAAATTTTAGTTCAATATATTCTGTAATAGACTAACCAGGCTATATACACACACTTATTCCTATAAAAATCTATATATATAGCCACTCAGGCCATAAAACACGTTTTAAAAATATATACAAGTCTCTAAAAAATTTGACAGTTCACTACAAGCTGTATTATGTCAGCACAGGGCTTGAGGTCAATTGGAACTCTCCAGTACTTTTTAAGTGAAAAAATAAGGCTCTTTCTGAGCTTCCAGCAGTTTTTAGCAACCATCAGAAAGAAACCTGGCTTACTATCTGCAAGATTATAGATACAATCTGGGGAAAGATAAGATCCCATTCTTGAAAGAATTCCTATAACTTCTTCCGCTTTCAGTAGCACTTAATAATACCTAATTCTAGCTCTCTCCTTGCCAGAATATTTTAGCATCAATACTGAGAATTATTTTGAAGCTCCCAATAGGGATATAGCCATTTATTCGGAGCTTTGTAAATCTAAAATAGATTACCTTGATTTCTGGACTAGTTTTCACCTGAAAACTCAACTGCATTCATAGTCATCCTCATTTATGCCTTAGCTGCTTAATTTGAAATAAAGTATAGTGTAAATCCACCTAAAAAGAAGTATATAAGGACTTGCTTACAGGCTGGTGACTGTCACTAGTGGGGCTCTGCAGGGCTCCATCCTCAGCCCAGTTCTCTTCAATATCTTCATTAACAACTTGGACACAGGACTCAGGGGATACTAAGGAAGTTTGCCAATGTCACTGAACTGGGAGGAGCTCTCAACTTGAGGGCAGAGAGGCCCTGCAGAGACATCTCAACGAATTAGAGAGATGGGCAATCACCAACCCTGTGAAGTTCAACCAGGGAAAGTTCTGGATTCTGCACCCGCGATGGGGCAGCCCTGGTTCTGTGCACAGGCTGGGGAACAAGAGGCTGGAGAGCAGCTGTGGAAAGACACCTGGGGGTCCTGGTCAGGGGAAAGCTGAGGATGAGCCAGCAGTGCCCTGGAGCCAGGAGGGACATCCCTGTCCTGGGGACATCAGGGACAGCACGGCCAGCGGGGCAAGGGAGGGATTGTCCCCTCTGCTCTGGGCTGGGGCAGCCTCAGCTCCAGTGCTGGGGGCAGCTCTGGGCACCACAATGTAAAAAAGACATTCAGCTATTATAGAGTGTCCAAAGGAGGGGAATGAGGATGGTGAAGGGTCTGGAGGGGAATCCTTATGAGCAGCAGCTGAGGTCACTTGGTCTGTTCAGCCTGGGGGAAGAGAAGACTAAGGGGAGACCTCACTGTGGTTTTCAACATCCTCGTGAGGGGCAGCTGAGAGGAAGGTATTCATCTGTTCAATCTCATGATCAGAGACAGGACTTGAGGGAGTGTCAAGGAGCTGAGTCAGGGGTGGTTTAGATGGGATATCAGGAAAAGGTTTTTCACCCAGAAGGTGGCTGAGCACTGGAACAGGCTCCCCAGTCACAGCACCAAGCCTGACAGAGTTTAAGAAGCATTTGAACAATGTTCTCAGGCCCATGGTGTGATTCTTGGGCTGTTGTGTGCAGGGTTCCATTCTGATGGATCCCTTCCAACTCAACATATTCTATAGTTCTATGATTTTATGATTCTATGGCTTTCACATCAGATTGCAGAAGATGTTTGACACCATTTTCACAATTAAAGCGACCTTAGACTGAGTGTTATCCAGTACACAGTATTTGGGCTAGCACAATATTTGGCATTTCTCATCTGCACTAGACCTGAACACAAAAATCAGTGTTAAAATTGAATTGAATCCATGGAATCAAATGAGATGTTTTCCCCTCTCCCGTGTATGTGCTGCTACATAATTGGGGTGTGGAATCTCTTACTGCTCTACAGAGTGAGATCTAATGTTTGTGAATTGCCAGATTCCCTTCCCTGAAAAAAAATGGTTTGTGATTACAACAGAGCTTTCACAGCATGGCACACAAACTAACTCATGCAGCAGGAAAAGCCTCAGAAGATTGGGCATGTTAGTTTGAAACAGCCAGGTAAATTTCTGGAACTAAGTATTTAGTGCAAACAACACCTGCAGAATTTCACCATGAAGATAGAACAAATATTTTGTAAACTTCTGAGGCAAAAGCTGGCACAATTTAGTTTTCTAACTGTTCCTATTCTAATATATTCCTTAGCTTCTAGCTCTCTGTTGTTGCTTGTTTGAGGATCTATGCATCAGAAGGTTGGTTTTAGAGCTTCATTTCTTTTGTAATTGCCTATTATTTAATTACCTTTGCTGCCCTCTGACTGCCCTCAATCTGTCAGACCAGCTTTGCCTCAGCGTCAGGTGAGACACATTATCTATGATGTGGCAAGTTCTGGAACATCTGTAGATGCACAAACCCACTAATAACACGTGGGTTTGTGCATCAATTTTTCAAGATACCCTCTTTTAGCAAAACCTAGTCCTCAGTTTGAAAAGAAGAGGATTTGTGTCAAGAGATGGTTGTTGCTTTATGTGTGGAGAAGCATCAACCAGCACAGCTAAACGTAGTTCATTTACATTTTAAGGTGTCCGTAGCCCAGCTCCTCTTGCAGGGATGTCAGCCTTGGTTATAGGGTAACACACACCAAGTTTCTCCTTCTTCTTCTTTACTAGAGTGAAGTTTTTGCAGCAGTTTCTGGGCTCTGTTTTAAAATCTTCTAGATCTTTTTCAGACTTGTTCTGGGATCATCAAAGACCTTTCTATGTTATAGAAAATGAAAGAACTTCCTTTGAACTTGAAATGCATTATTACTTGTGGAAAGTATCTCATGCTGGCTAGTAAGTCACTGTATCACTGTAGTTTAGTGAATATGGAATGTTTACATCATCTCCCTTTAAAAAGATACTCATGGCAATTATGATGAAAACGCTATCAGCTGCTTCTTTAAAGTAGTCCATTTATTTTCATTGTAATTATCACAAATGCTACTCAACAGCACATCATGGCACTCCTTACTAAGGATACTTGTCGACAGCATGAAAAATGCAATCTTCTTCTTCTTTTCCATTCCCTCCTACAGCCTTTTCAGTTGAAAGCTGTGGAGAAAAAAAAAAAAAAAAGGGGGGGGGAAAGGTTGGGCAGATAGTAGTAAACTGTTTTCATGCAATAAAACCCTCATCTGTATCTGTTATCAGGATGTTTACAGTGACAAAGCATTACTCTGGTGTTTCAGGTTTCCAAGATCATGTAGGAAAGCACACTGCTCAAGACTCAGAAGCTGGATCTCACAGTTGCCACTGGTCATCCCAGCCCTGTGGCACAGTTTGCAGAACACACATTAGTGATGCACCAAAAATTCTTTAATGTGCTAACTGCAGAAGCAGACAGAAAGCACAATTATTGTACACAGCTGGGAATATTTTCTGCATATTTTGAATATGTAGTCTTTCTGCAGTCAGAAAACCTTACTAACCTTGTGTTTTCTAAAATATTTGACATTTATGTTTAGTTACACTTGAGGCTAGGTTTTTGGATGATTTTGAGAGGTTTGTTGTTTGTTGGCGTTTTTTACTGAGGACAAAGGGAAGTTTGTAAGACAGGTTTATTGACTGTCTAGAGTACTTTATATTCCAGTTTCTCTTGTCACCTACACAAGTACTCACATATGTTTTTAGCTTACTTCCAATGCTTTCAGCCAGACTGATGTCTGGATTTTTATATCACAGAGTGTCTGGGCTGTTGCTGAGAGGATTCAGAGCTCCACAGAGCATTCCCTACTTCCATGCAGAACACATACACAACACATGCTTCACACTTCTGTCAAGAATCAGAACTTCCCTGCATTCTGCCATGCTGCATCTTCCCTATTCTGCTAAAGCATAAAGGGATGTCCTACTAGCTCTCCTTATCTGTCTGTGAAACGAACTTTCTTCATGCCACAGCACTGACGCCTAGTTTGGAAGATATGCTGTGATGGTATCATAAGAGTTAATTTTTACTGCATTACATCTCTTGGTTTTAATTGACAGTTTCTATAAATGCTGCTTATTCCATTCCAGGCTAGGTGGAGATTCGGAGACATGGCTCATCTGAATACATTCTCTTGGACTGGATGCTCAGCAACTGCTGCTCTTTTCATATATGCTTTTTATTTTTTTTTTTTTTTTTGGGGGGG
>VZRO01001823.1:21409-48341 GCA_013397915.1 Daphoenositta chrysoptera
TTGGGGGTGGGGAGGGGTGGCATTTTGTTGTTGTTGCTTTGGTTGTGTTTTTAAGTTATTTTCTTTTTTGGCTTTCTCATTAAGCTTCATGTTGATGCTCTGCTCAGAAAACAATGGTAGGGTTATTTAAGCATTGTCTATTGAAGTTTTAGACATGCAGGCCTCAGTGTCCTTGGAATAATTCTGCTTTATTCTTTCTCTAGTACCTCTAGTGCTCATATCAACTTTTTGGTGGTGTAGGTGCATTCATCATTATAGACTTTACACGTACTCTGAAACTTAACTATTTCTGAATTCTAAGAAATATTAATATGCCTGAGAGAAAACACAGTATGAGCACAGACAACACAAATGAGAACATCTGTAACAGCCTGAGGGTAATAAAGAAGCAAGAAGAGGCAGACTTCAGTAAGGTTTTTGTTAGGGTATCACAAAACAGCCTTGTAGTCAGATTATAGGCAAGAAGGATATGGACTAGATAGGTGGACTGCAGGGTAGTGAAAAACTGCTGGGGTTGCTGGATTTGGGATTTTGTCCATTCTTTGAAATCTCTCACTTTAGCTGCACATAATTTCAGAGCTGAAGTACATTAATATAAAACAAGCTACTGTTTAAAATCTGACTGGTACTGAGCTACAAATAATGTTTCTAAGGGGTTGGTATAGTGCCTATACTGTTTAATTTATCCACTGAAAACCTGGAGAATGGGACAGGAGCACAGCCTCACCTCCTCCACCAGTGGCATCCTGTGGGGTAGTGTCAAACCCCAGCAGGGAAGAGCTGCCCCTCAGAGGAAAGGGACCTTGGCAAGCTAAAATGATTCACCCAGAGAAGTGGCAGGAGTTTCAACAAAAGCACATGTGAGGTCCAATACACAGTCAAAGACCTTGTTGAAGCTCTGTCCTCAACACGTTTTTTTTAATCTAACCTCGAATTTAGCGATCCTCCAAGTAAGAAGCTGGATTAGAAACCTCTGCAATTCTCTCCAACTAATTTTTTTCTGTTTCTATGAGTCTAATATTTTCTTATTTCCAAACCAACAAATAAAAGAGCTTAAGACGAAATTAAGTGAAAAGTAATCACAGAAGTAGCACCAGTAGCACATTAAATATTTGGGTAGAGATTACTCTTGTTCTTTTGGTAAATCAAACTATTACTGGTGCCTAGTCATATGTCCCGTTGAAGCACTCTGTATTAAGTGACTCTGTATTAAGTTAGAATCGAGTTCCAGAGGAATATTTATACCTGTGATTATGTCGGTAGGGACTGTTGGATGATCTGAGTTGCATTCTGATAAAGGCAGATGCCCTGAATCCCCTCTGATTTTTTCTTGTGACACAGTTGTAGCTTTTGGTCTTTTACTAATGGTCTTGAGTTTGAAGGCATGGCTATGCAAATGTCCTCCTTGCAATCCCCCACTTCTATGGCTGTTACAAAGTTCTTCTCTGCCACAAAGATTTGGTTTCTGTGTCAGATCTTTTCCCTCTGACTAAGTAATCCTGTGGTGTCTAACTACTAAGGACCACCCATGATCCCTTTTGAGGTTTCCTACATCCTGCATTTCTATAATTTCTATTTTTTTTTTTTTTTTTCTTTTAGAGACTTTAGAAAATTCTTCTGTGGGTTCACTTAGGAGTACATATTACACACTAAAACTTGCCTTATTTTGTATCAAATAGAGGCTTTTTCCTTGTTCTTGCTTTGTTATTTTTGGAAGTAAGGAGCATTCCTGTGCAGTGTGCCAGTGTGTTGGCAGATACTGAGCTAACGATGTGAAGTGCTTCTGCATAGTGAAGGGTGAAGAATACCAGGCTAAGCGTTCAACTCTCTCCCTCATCCCTAAATAGAAAACAGCAGTGCTTTGTAAACACTGTGAGCTGAGGGTTAGACTGCTGCTTTGGTGAAGAAAAACTGGTGGAAATGGGCAAATGACAGCTCGCCCTGCAGCACAGAGCCAAAGCAAATAGCTTGAGACAATATTGCAGGGCAGAGTCAGTGATGCCTGGCAGTAACCTGCTCGTCTGGCAATCCAAAGCTACTGCAATAGCTTCAAGTTTCTTCCAGGTCACGAGCTAAAGGATTCTTAGAGCCACTCCAGGCTTTATAAAAGGAAATAAATTGCACAAGTATGTTATTCCAGTGCAAACACCCATGCTGAGCCATCCTTCCCAGTGGGTAATTGGTGCAGCACAAGTACAGATTTGGAACATCAGTATCTACTTTCCTAAACTGCCTTTTAAAAACTGAGTTTGGACTCATATAGAGGGTGAAATACACACAAGAGGGAGGGTGGATTATATTGCTATTTTTATAACTGACATAATGCACACATATCTAATTTTTCTTCAGTTGAGGCACACCAAAGCAGAGGTGAGAGCNGCATATCTAATTTTTCTTCAGTCGAGGTGTCTTGCATGAAATTCCCCTCTTCTGTATTCTCTGAGCTGAATAAATAGTTAAAGAGGTGAATAGGTTCAGAGAACTTTGTCCCATATGGGTAGGTATGAAAAGGCAAGCAGATCTTAGAGGGGATATGATTAAGGAAGTTTTTGGTTCTGCTATCACTACTGGAATAGAGAAACAGCCTTAATATAAACAGCATTTAGACAAGTATTTAAATATACATATACATACATATATATATGAATTTCAAATATATACGTTGATGTATGAAAGGGCACATACATAACAACTGTGACCCTCAGTTGCAGAAAAAATACATAAGCAAAATTAAATAACCTTTCTTTTACCGTAAAATTTCTCTTCACTGCTGTCCAGCATGCTGACAGATATTTCCCTAATTCCCTGTGATTTTGCAGAATGATCAAATGCAAAGGTGACCACTAGAGCTAAAAGAGTCTCTGGACCTAAATCAATGCTGCTGTAAATATCCCCAGGACTGCAACATTTTATAAGTAAAGGGACATAATTCATACTGCCAGTGGATTCTTATGGTTTCAGTCTACATGACTTGTTCAAAAATTGCAAAACAAATCTCAAATGATTTTTGGACCAAAGACATGTTCATTATTACATCATCATTATAAAGTATCTGTTAAGATGTGTGATTCTGTTGACCAAAAGCAGACAATACAGAGCTCTGTGACAGACATTGAAGATGGAGCTAATTGCCCAACGTTCCTTTTGCAGTGACTGGAAAGAAATAGAATGAAAACTCATCTCATCCAAATACGGGGGTCAGAGATAAACCAGCAAGTTTGTCTCCTACAGGTATGAATTTCTCTTCACTAACTGTGAAAGGAGTGTAGGGTCATCAGCTCACATGTGGACATATACCTTGCAAATCAAAAGATAAGAACTACACCTGAATGCAAACAGCCTCAGTTAACCACCACTGGATTTTGTGTACTTTCACTCCAGAATCAAGTAGGACACCCTAAACGCATTTGCAATTTATGTAAAGTCATCTCCAGCCTCCCACTCCTGTCATTGACTGTCTATATGTGAAAGCAGAGAAGATATAGCAAGTTTTCCATACAGACATTCACCTCACTCTTGCTCCTTCTCCTCCTCTATAAGTGCAGATATTTCTCCTTCATTATCCTCTCTAGTCTTCCTTGTCTTTGAGGGACCTTGGTCTTTTTAGTCTTCTGACTTTGTCTTCTATTTGCCCACTCTTTTCCTTATTTATTTTCAGTAGTCTTATGTGGTGGAATTGACAGTGTTGAGTTCATGATTGGACTGGATAGTCTTATATATCTTTTCCAACCTTAATAATCCTGTTATTTTGTTCTCTCTGTAGTTTTTGTATATTTTTTTTCTGCAAATAGAAACTGAGCTCCATACTCTGAATGTAGGAATTGTAGTTGTTGTTCCTCCTTTTGCTCGATCCTGTTTTTGCCAATTTCTTATGTTCCATGCAGCCTTTCCTCAATCATGTTGGCAGTCAGGGTGATGATCTGCCTGGTCATAGCCACAGTCACCTGCACTCCAGATCACCTCATCTGACCAACGTCAGTGTGGTCATGTTCCTCCCATATAACAAATCCAGGCTATCTCCCTTTCCTACCCATCTTCAGCTAAAGGTTTTGTCCAGAATTTCATCAACTTGCACTTCTATTATGAATATCCTTTGTTGGGCTTGGGCAAAGGTAGTCTTGCACACCAAAGCAGAGGTGAGAGCTCTTGCACTGCCACACCCATTTTGTCGTATTTGTAACCTCCCTTGACACATGTAGTGCCACTATAACTTACCTTCATTTTAAGAGCAGTCTTGTCATCTCATCATTTGTATTGAAGCACCAGCTTCATCTCCAATCTTATTACTGCTTTTTACCACCCATTTTTCAAACTTTTTGTGTTTTGAGGTATTTGACTTTTGATGTTTTTCCCCATCTTGCCCTTTGTTTCATTTAACAGTCACATAGCTATTGTGTTATTTCTGTCAAAATTGTTTCTTTAACACTTTTCCCACAACAGAGAAGGAAACCAGCAGTTTCTAAATTGCTGGTATGCTGTGGTTAATTTTTTCTCATGACTTTCTCACAGTGCTTGATTTTTATGACAGCATTTATTGTTTCTGATACCGGATTCAAGTCAGAACTCTCCTGATACAGAGAAATAATTTTGGTGCTTAATAATTTTATTTCTTAATGCCATGCAAAATGAATTGGTCCATGAATCAGTCTTCAATAGTCTATTGAGAAAAAAAGATCAAAATTTAAAATATATATTGTAATACAGTTGTGCTGTTCACGTGTTTTAGCATCATTCTCATCCATTATTAAATTAATATTTGTGCCTGTGAGCTGCCCAGTAAAGATTTTGGCATGAGAGGAATGTAATCAGATTGTGTGCCTCTAGATCCATTCTGTCATGAGTAAAATTTTTATTAACACCAGTGGCTGGATGGTACAAAAGGTAATATGACAAATATAAAAAACTGATTGCTAAAATGTATTATCTAAGGTAGTACATTCTGTAAGATTTATTGCCATAATGCACTAGAAGTGTTCTGTTGTCACTGTCATCTCCAAATATTTTTCTGGCACTTCTACAAAATACATGTTCTGTGACTCTGATCCCTGCATGCTACTGCTATTTAGACACCTAATAAGTCAATAGGAGCTGAGATAAATACCAAGGGACTATCAGTGGCTGTGTTTGGCTGGAATTGTATTGAGGCCTATGAAACTTTGGTTTTCACTCACTAAGGATCTAGCAGACAGTCTGCAAAAACCAAGAGTTTCATGCTGGCTCCTTGACAAGTGTAGCAGTTCAAACAGAGTCTGGCAGTGGATTAATAATGTGACTCATGGATGTGACAGTCGCTGGGACCTTGCTGTAGTCATAACCAGACTGGAATGTGAGAACTGTAAATCATAAAATTGCCTGAAAATACATGAAACCTTACTGACCCGATGATAGAAAAACAGTTTAAACTTGTGACATCCCCCTTGCTTCTTTTATCAGGTTTGTAAGATTTAAAGGGAAAGTTCAGGGTGAGAAAAAACTAGTGATGAGATGGGCCTTTATTTTTGCTATGTGTAGACAATAATTTTAAGTGTGCATTGTTCATAAATCTTATTCAAATCTGTATGGTTTCATACACTCATATTAAAATTCACAAGGTTTAAGAACTGTTGTACCCAGAGGGATCATAAAGTACATACACTTTTTTCACATAAAAAATGGAATAAATCTACAAGCTGGATTTTGTCCAATTCATCTTTTTTCATTATATTTTATTTTTTGAGAGCTCAACATGCTTTAATTTTTATGAGAACTTACAGTCCATCGATACAAAAAGACACACAGTTCACTGCATGATAATAATTGGTGTGAGCTAGCATGCAGTGAGATGATGTGTTCCAAGTGAGGAAAACTATAAAACATAAAAATAGCTCTTTAGATAGCATAGTAACCTACTTATCAGTGTTTGGCATTGATTATGTGCTTCTTAAATCTGTATTTTCAGTGTGTCCCTTCACTTTTTCACAATAGCTGCATATTTTTAAGATGGATTTTTCTTCATGGAGTCCCTTTCCAACAATGGTGTTCTCTAAATGAAAGTAGATTTTCATAATAGCTAATTTTTTATGACTAAATATGCCACAGAAATCATCCTGGTTGTGCTTGCTTCAAGTTAAGTGGTTCAGCCCTGAGCAAAGGCTGTAGCAGTCCAAGGCCCATCTGAGAGCAGATCCACCCAGACAAAGTTAAGCTCAGACCTTCTGCTTGGTCTTTACGGTGTAGGGGGAAGGGAACACCAATTTTATATTAGCAATCATTCTCTTGTTTTTTAGCATAACTCAGAACAGTTAATCTGCTGGCAAGCTAAGCATTTTCTAAATGCTTGCTAGGTTTCTGGATACATAGAGAACTGCCATCAGAATACAGATTCTCTTAAAAGATTTCCCAGCTGCACAAGCTCTTTGGGAATTAGATCACTTGATTCTGTAAATAATAATAGCTTATCCCTGACTTGAAGATCTACCTGGATTTGAGGGCTGAAAAAAAAAGATTGTCTGATATCCTAAAGATAACTGCGGAAGCAAATTCCTATCAGATTTAGCCATAAAAGAGCTCCACAGGGAAAGAGGGCTCAAGACATACATCTGCCTTGAACAAGAGATCCTGTTAGTTCTAAAATTCAGTGACTTACAAAAGCCTGAGTGTTTCAGCTAGAAAAAAACCCAAAAATGCTCATATCAATCTCTTTATTACATGTGAAATTTTTGAAAAGTAGCAATAATTATTTATATGGTTTTAGCTTCCAAATGAGCTCATCCATATATCTCTGCACACCAGTGAAAATTTCCTTCTTACGGCAGGATACAAACTTGGTCCTTAAAATACCAATTTAATTTTAAGCTGTAAGTTAACTAAATATTTTCTTTACTGTGAGGGTGGTGAGGCACTGGAACAAGTTGCCCAAAGAAGTTGGGGATGATGCCATTTCTTTTACTGTTCAAGTCTGCATTGGATGGGGCTTTGAACAGCCTGGTCTAGTGGAAGGTGTCCCTGCCCATGGCAGCAGGGTTGGAATGAGATGATCTTTAAAGTCCCTTCCAACCCAAAGCGTTTTTTGATTCTATGGTTAACCCGCAATTTGGAAGCAGTAGGTTAAATTCATCTCTGTGTTAAATATAAGTTTGGATGGCAAATTTACATTTGCTTAAGAATTTTTTAAAACATAAAAATTATTTTCAATATCAAAGTAAATGAGGATGGAGGCTGAAGGGGAAGAGCTGTGTCTATTGCTTGGGCAATGTGTTAGAAAGTTTACAATCACCTATCCCCAGTAGGTTTACCTGAACTCAGGGCTACAAAACTCAAAATAAATGAATGGAGTTCATCCTAAAGGTGTTTTGAGGGGGGGACACACCAGAAGGAGGTGGAATTTGTGTTTAACACAGAAGAAATTAATGTTTCCAAAACAGTTTGGCCTCAGAAACAGCATGTGACCAAGCTGCTAATGGGATTCTGTCACATTGAATTTTGGCTAAATAGTGTCTGCCCTGGGAATCTCTTTGTACACAGCCAGGAAGTAAGACAAGGACTTTCAGGAGAAGCAGAAAACTTTGTGTTGTTAAGTGTCTGTATCTATGCACAAAACCAAATATATTTAGACTAAATCTGTCATTCATGTCTGTACATTGGCAGTGGAGTTAAAAAATGTATGCATATACAGTCTGATGAATTTATGTGAATCCGAAAATTTAGCAGTAGATTTGACTTTTTTTGTGACCTCAGATATTCAAGGAATACAAGGACTTCAACAATCTTTATTCAAGTCCAAATAGACACTAATTTGTAAGAGAGACATTCATTTATTTCAGTAAGGTCTAGGAATATATCTTAATATATTCTGAAATAAACTTTGATTACTTTCTTCTCTGAGAGAATTTAACCTACAGCTGATTGATAACAAGAGAGGCTGCAGGAGTCTATGGGGTCAGATTTCATGATCAGGTTTGGAGAGTTCTGATTCCCTCATCACAACAATCTATTTTGCCTTAGTGTTGACAAGTAGCATCATCTTGATTGTCACCAAAGCTGTTGCACATCTCTCAAGCCTGGGAAGAGAAAAGACTAGTATTTTAAAACATATATGGTAATAATTTCTATTGGAAGGTTAATGGCCTCTTCATTTGTTTTCACAAAATAAATACCAAGGTCCTTCAATTTCCAGTCTGCTCACTCAATCACATTCTAGCTAAAACACTGCAAAATTAGTTTCATGTGAGTGGAGTTACCTCTAGGGGATTAATTGCTCAAAACAGATGTGGAAGATCTCCCCAGCCTGACTTGTTGTTGCTGTTGTGCATCAAAATCCTGTCAGGAGGAGCTGGCTGAGGTTGCCCTTTGTGAGGGATGCTCAGCTCTCAGCCTTCAGGCCCTGTGGATGGCAGAAGAACGACAGGAGACAAAGAATGTCTGAAGGGAAACTCGACTGGTTTTTCATACTACAGCAAATACCCAGATGATGCCAGAACTGCCTGTCACCATTCAGCTTCCTTAAGGCTACAATTTATCCTCTGGCTTTGTTGACATCAGTGGGATATAAGTACATGGTGAAAAATAGAAATAGTTAGCACCTTTTTCATTTTTTTTCCTAGACCAAAGGAAAGGGAAGGTCACAGATTACGTGGAATACTTGTGACGCTTGAGGGTGAGATGAAATACTTAAAAAATCATTTCTTCCCACCTTCTTTCCTATGATCTGTCGTTTCCTGGAACCATTATTAGGAAACAGATACACACGATAAAACTTGGTGCTATAGTTGAGTCTCTGCTGAGAGCTGGGAGGTAAAAGAGGGAACAGGAAAAAACAGTTCTTTCTTAATTAAATATTTCATTTAGGTCAAAGCTGAATACAGTTTTACAGCTTTTACCTCTGTTGGAATAAAAGGGCATTTCAAAAGCGATGTTTCAAAATAATATCTTTCAGGTTTTTTCTTTTTTTTTTTTCTTTTAATGAATCAAAAATCAAATATTCTCAAGGCCTTATTCATAACCTTAATTAAACACTTACATTCCTAGATTTTTCTGTACCCAATGTAACACCAAGTATAGATATATTACTTGACTGGGTTTGTTTGGGAAGCAAGAATAAATTTCTGTAAGAACAGTTGACTAAGAAGGTTCGTGCAAGGAATTTTAGCAGCTTTGTTTTGTTCATTTGTAGGTTTTTGGTTTGTTTGGGTTTTTTCAATCCTATTCTTTGAGTGATAGCCTTCACGGTGCTTGTCAATAAATGTGCAGAGTGATTTGGGGAACACCCTAAATAGGAATGATTTTATTTCTCACCATACTTTTTTAGATATTAGTGATCATGAGTCCATTAACAATTTAAGCCCTGTCTTTAAAAACAATTTCTCTACTAGTTAAACAATTTAAAACTAGTCTTCTTCAAACCAAAGACCCTAGCTTATCCCATTAGTTTCAGCTGAATGTTTCAACGATGCAAATCATTGTATGTAATTATGATTTATATTGTTATGTGTCATCTCCATATGTAATTATGATTTATATTGTTATGTGTCATCTCCATTCTTGCTGTTTAATGGCCCAGACCTTATAAATTATCCTGAATAGGCCTTGATAAATTCAATTAATATTTGTCCTTAGCATGCAACATCTTTCATTTCTATTCCATATAAGCAGCAAATCATTTTTTCACCAACTTTGTGTAACAGAACATGTCTTAGATTATCTCGCTACCAAATTTAAAAGAGTTTGTCACTTTTACATATGCCAAGAAAAGCTAGAGCTGTTATAATTAATGCTAAAATAAAGAATATTGGAAAGGCTTTGAAAAGTCCCTATTTCAGGTTTAAATCAATCTCTTCTATGTAAAAGATTAAAAGGAAATCTTTCTGGAAGAAATTATTCCTATTGTGCATCCTTTGCATCTTTTCTAAAGCATCTGGGTTTTATCACTAAAGCCAGAAAATCAGAACAGCACTGCTTTTCTGTAACATCTCATTAACTATTTCTAGATGAGCAGAAGTCCTTGCCACTATCACTCACACACAGAGGTTTTTTGTTTTCTTATTTGTTTGAACTGCTCTTTAAGGTTTAGAAGCTCTAGCTCCTGGGGAAAACAAAAAAGAAAAAAGAAGAAAAAGAAAAAGAAAAAAAGAAGAAGAAGAAAAAGAGAAAGAAAAAAAGAAAAAGAGCCTTATTTTTCTCAAAACTGATGTCATCCCACTCAGATACCTAATGTCTCAAAATAACAAAACAAAACATAAATCTAAGACTGCGTAGCCAGTCCTGCTAGTTTTGCCCTTTTTTTAAAGGCATAGACTTTGGACTTCAACTTCTATGCAGTCTGAGTGGAGTTAAAAGTCATGATATGATTTCTACAGAAGAATTAGGAAGCCAGTTACTAGGTATGAGAATAGAGTACTTCCTTGAAATTTCTATACAGCGGATGTGAGTGCTAGAAGTGCCAACTGAAGACATTTTTTACCTCATTAAATGGTATTTTGTATATATATATTTTTTTTTTAGTGCTCTGCAGCGTAACTTTTCTTCTACTTCCTTCACCCATCTGTTTTTCGTATAAAAGAGATCCACTAGATAATATACTAAGTTATTTTAGTTTTACAGGAGTTTGGAGAGGTTTTTAGCTATGCTGATCCTTCTTGTTTGTGTCTGTCAAGTTTTTGTTCGGATCTAGTTCTCTTCTGATTTACTTTTTTAAAGGAAAGCTCATATGAAAATGCCTGGGTTTGACTTGTAAAATATTCTCAGCCCTTTTTAGAGTAGCTCCAGCTACATGCTGGTGTATTTTGCAGCCCACTAGGCTAGAAGCCTATGTTGTACATGGGATATCTGAAAGATGCCCTTCGCCAGTGTCAGAAGGAGCAGTCCTCATTTAGTGAATACACATTTACAGGAGGATTTAGAGTTCTTGCCTGCACTTCATGCATGGGTCAGACACTGTTTGAGTCACCTTCTGTAAAATAAATGTCACTGTTCTTTGTTATCTCTGACCTCCAGGCTAGAGTATGCACCACTACAGACACGCCTTCAAAAATAAAAGGTGAAATGGCTTTGGCTGGAGACTGCACTCCTTAACTGAGACAGCAGCAGTGTGCAAGGGAAGAGAGAAAAATGCTGATTTGCCCCTTGGCACTGTACAGGTTTGTGAAAGGCAAATGCCAGTGCCCAGACCAAGCAGCCTGCACTTGATGAAATTTATTAACATGGCCCTTACTTTCTTTGTACATTATTAATAATTAGGGGTTAGAATATGCCTCACTTGTAGTCAGTCAAATATTATTCATTTAGTTCCAGTCACCAGGCTTCAAATCACTAAGGAAATACAGTGTAATGTAATGTGGGCAGTTCAAATTTACTGATACACAAAAAGAAATAAACAGAAGAAAACAAATATGAGAACACTAGCTAGTAAGTTTTGGTATTCTGCAAAAATGCCCAACAAACCAGATCATTAAACTTTTTAGACAAAATATTCATATCTCAGGCTTTTGTCTCCAATCTATTCTTAACTTTTCCATGTAATTCTTCTTGCATAATAATATAAAAACAGTAACAATTTAAAACAGAGTTTATTCTGCTGAGAGGCTGTTTATTAAGCACATTTACTGCTGTGGAACAGTATATTTTTTTAGTGTTTAGCTTCCTGGATAAAACTAACCAGATATTTTTCTGGGGCAAACCGAGTCTTTTCGAATCTGCCACAGCTTTGATTACTTTGTTTTATTGAGGACATGGGCTGTAGAAGAATTCCAGCAGGCTTTAATTATACCTTGTATATTTTATTCTTAGGAAAACACTAGTCAATACTAAAATAGAAAAGAGTTAACGTATACATATTTCCATGCCAATTCTGGGGGATAAGAACTGGCTACATTTCCTGGAAGTCTTAGGACAAAGAGGCTTCTATTATTCTCCGAAAAGGACATTTCATAAAACACTGACAAAATTGTGGGTTGAAATTCTTCCACTCGTGTTGGAGCTTGGACTAGACAAGAACACTCCCTTGTTTCTCACTTTAAATAATACATAGTTGAGGCAAATATGGCTTATATTACACAACTATGCTCACATCAGAAAGATTATGAAGCTCAAAGATTGAACTACACTAAAGAAAATGCAACAGTAGAGTCAGTGCAATGTCTCCTACGTCTGCGTGAGGAAGGCAGCTCAATCTGTGTTCTTGCATGGACAGAAATATGAAAGCTACTGCAGGCTGATGGTGTACACCAAGAGTTAAAAATTAAAAATGTGCTCATGCTCAGCAAAAAAATTAAGGATAAGAGGGTTTTGAGATCCCACTATACCTGTGAGGGGCAGAGCTGCAGAACTGACCTGTGAGGACAGTATGGCTGTGGCAGTGTGGTGTTACACCAGCGAGCCCTGTCCCATCATGAGGGTGGCACAGTGTCATGGGTTGGAGCTGAAATTAATAGACAGTTTCTTAATCCAATGGCGCTTCTCCGATTTTGCATATTTAAACCTGCAGGAGGTGCGGGAGCAGCTCTCTTTGAATCCAGCTGCAACTGGGAGAAGGCGGGGGGAGTGGGACAGCTCCAGCCCGGCCCTGGGGAGCCGGGGTCGAGTTCCCCTCCCCCAAATGCCAGGGCAAGGGGTCCCTGGCACGCATCAGGGCCCCCCCAAAAGCTGCAAGCAGCCAAAGAGCAATGGGGGCTGCAAGGCCGAGATCGCCTGAGCGACTCCCAAGAATCCGGGAGGGGCTTCCCCTCCCCCCACTCCACAGGGTCCCCCGTGGGCCTGGAAAAANTACCATAAACTGTTCTGTTATCCATTTAAAGGACATGGGGGGGAATTGAGAACACCCCATGTTTGGATGTTCAGTGCAATGGACTGTCTCCGAATGGAAAGACTATGGCGGTGGCAGTTCAGAAACCACGCGGAAGCAGAGAGGAGACCTCTTTCTTTTCCCTGGAGTTTGGAAAGACTTTTTAAGAACTCTAATACTGACCAGAAATTCCATCTTTGTTACCCTCCTTGCTCTCTCCCGGGAAACGTGTTGTGAGGAGGTTTACATGCCCTGAAGTGATAGGGTCTGGGTGAGGGGTGGTGCTGGCAAAGAAAGGAATGTGGTTTTTTTTTCTTTTTACTTTCTTAGTGTTCCTTTTCTTTTAATCCTCTCTAGCAATAATAAACTATTTTTATACTCTTTGAAGTTTTTGAGCCTGCTTTGTCATTTCTCCTAATTCATATCTCACAAAAACAAATAAGTGAACTAAATCATAACATGGATTGGTGTTTTCTGCTTTGTCACTGAATCTAACCCATTACACACAGCTTAGATGCAGTGCCCGAAGGACAGTTTGTCTGTGTCCTGTTCTTGAGAAGTTCTGGATGACAGTAATGCCCACGGGACAGAGCAGGCGTGCTCCGAGAGCCACAGAGGTGCCTCCCCCTCTGAGGGATGTGCACCAGGACTAGAGCACAAGCTAGCACTTCCTTCTAGCATGACACTGCCATGAAACAAAACTGGCCTTATTTACCTGTAGGACATGATCACTAGTACAAGCACCAGCTTGGATGCCAATTTTAACACTCCACTTGTGGAACGTGCCTGGAGGAATATGACCACACACATTCAAACCATAAATTATTTAGTGTTGTTTGTAAGAAAGATTCTTTCCTTGAGTAATCCTGGTTTAGAGGTGACATTACTACAGTAGGTGGAATAAGTGAAGAGAGGGGTAAAGGAAAATAGCTGTATTAGACCTTCTGCAGGCTGAGTAGATGAAACTCAGATTAAAAAATAATTGAATAAAATTTATGAACAACTTTAATCTTAAATGTCATGTATACCCACAGCAAAATATACCATGTTACTGCCCCAATTTCCTCTAAATCTTATGAATATGATAAAGAAGTGACACAATATAAACTTGAGCAGAAAAGGTGGAAACTCGTGACCTGAATGCTTTGCATCTTTTTCAGGCTGCACTGAGAAGCCAAGAGCCTGCAGCAGGACTTGATATCTGGGAAAGCATTGATAGATAGCAAGAAACTCCTGGCTGTGGTGAAATAAAAGATGTACTCATGCCATGTGAAATTAGAGACTGTAAATTGTAGCTTCTGGTGTCCTAAATGAAGAACTTCTAAATACAATGAATCATGTTACCTTTACAATATATGTAACTAAAAAGACCATTATTGGAATAATATGTCATGTTCAAGTACAACTGTATTATAATAAGATATTAATAAAATAAAAAGGGTTCACTCAAATGCTATCTATGTAATTCATTGCACAGCTAACTTCCTGAACTAATATTACATGAATTTTTTTTTAATTCTATAGGAATTTTCAGGGGTTTAAATGCTTTCCTTCTTTTGATTCAAAGCATAAACTGACCTCTTTCTTTTGTTCTCTGTCATTATTCCCCCTCTGACCCCTTAGCAGGATCAGGAGTGTCTGTTGTCCAGGGCACTAGCTCAGGACAGAGAAAACCCACAGTCAGGTCCCTGCAGAGTGAGTGTTGATACATCATTAATTTATCACTTTAGCTGACGAAAATGAACCACAGAAAGTGGCGAAGAGCAAATGCTCTGTGTATAAGACAGATTGTCCCACAAGTGTTCCTATGCAGACAGAGTGAACATTAAATCCACCCCACACTAAGCTAACAGTGTCCATCAGAGTTGTCTTCTGAAGATCATGTGTGAGAAGAATTGCTTATTCACTGGTCTAGAGGAGGAACAAGAGAAGGATTCAAGAGATAAAGCAGTGTGGGCTGTGCAAGGCACAGGCTCAAATGCCCCTGAATGTTAGAGCTTGGCTCAACTGTTTCCACTTTAAGTTTTTCTTCTCCGGTAAAACTTTCCTCCTTATACCAGGAAGATATTTTTAGCAAATTATTTTGGAAAAAAAATCCCTAAACCACCCACTTTCTAAACTCTAACTTGTTAAATTTCTACAAGCTTACATTTTCTTGTAAAAAACCTCTGTTGAAAACTTCCCTGACACCTACAGGCCAGTCTGTGGATTACAGAAGCTCACACTTTCGAACTTATTTTTCTGGATTCACCAAGAAAATGATAAGTCAAGCTGTGCAAGCAGGGTGTCATCCACAGACATTGTTTGCTTTCTTTTGAAAAATTTCCACTATTGGAAGATAAAAACTCAGGTGAGCCTGTTGCAGACTCAGGTGCTTACGTGTCTGGGCCATTGTATGGCACACCATGTTCAGCAATTCACACAGCAGGAAGAGGTGGTACCCTCTTTTTGGGAGACAGGCTCTTGTTTCAGCTCATCTGAACCTGCTTTAACAGAAAACACACACAGAATCACATCTACTGAGCTTTTTCCTTCCTCTACTCTGTAATGCAAAGGAGAACACCTGTTTGAGTGGTGGGTAGTTATTGGTTCTGGGTAGTTCTTCATAGTGTTTCTTGGTTTACCTGTCTTCTGACATTCTTTGTGGTGGTGCTGTCACTGCGTGATTGGATTAGATAAATGATTCTTCAGCTGGAAAACATTTCAAAATAATCTGTAACTCAAAAACACTGAGTATTAACTCAATATTTCTTAAATGAAGACTACAGGACGATGTTCTGGCTTTTTGGGCTCTTGGGAAGCGAAATTCTGGGTGAATGGCCTTTTACTCCTTTATTTTTTTTCTTTAAATATCAAAATTTTGGCCTGTTTGACTGTTGAGCTTTTTATTTCAGCATATGTTGTGCCCAGCATGAGACAAACACAATAAGAAGAGATTAAAGTATTTCCATCTCCTTAGATAATTTACTGGTGATTGAATGGTAAAAAAACACATTTTATCCAGACACTTGGGAATTACAACATAATTTTAATGCAGTCATAGGAAAAAACACAGTAAAATTGTATTGGTTTATTGCTACTGGCTTAATATAAGATTCAAAGCAATCTTGTTTGATTTCCCTGTCAACTGCAATGCCTTGGACAACTTTGAAAAGTGTCCATTTTATTAAATACTCACAGGAGACATTTATAGACCTGCTTTTATTTTGCAAATCATATTGAACTGAAATTGTTTGGTGATTCTGGGAAAGGCAAAATGCCTCTAAACCAAAAACTGTAATTCCTGAATTGCCTCTGTTATTGAAACTTTGTATACAGTTCTGCTGAAGGGTAGTAAAACCCGATTTCTGCAACAACAGCTGCTCCTTTTATCTGAAAATTGATGGCTTGCCTGTAGTGCTAGTAAGTTTTCAGGAATGATTCACAATTCATGTCAGAATTGTTGGGCCACAGAGTACATGAGAAATTGAACCAAGTTCTTGGTAAACTTAACTCCTCTGTGTGAATATGGTAGGGGTTTTTAAGAAGAAAATTTCCATATACTTGGAATGTAATTCTCATACACATGAAGAGTTGTTATTAAACCTACATTTGATGATCTTTTCTACTCTCTGTTGAACTAAACACTGTTTTGAAATTTGATTTCAGTAGCAATTTCTCTTGAAAGTACTGCAACTTTCAAAGTTTCTCTCTAGTTATTGAAAAAGCTCAATGCAGAGAAGAAAATAAAGTGTCTTTTATTGATAATTTACTTAAAAATAGAGGGTCAATTAATATCTGTCTTACACTTCTTCTAGATCTCCCAGCACTTTGTATCCAAGTAGAAAGGAAGGACAGGGACACAAACAGGACCTTGGTCATGAAACATATTAACAAAATTATTGTTTTTTTCTTAGCACACTATTTTTAACAGAAATACAAAATCAGCAGCACCTTAAGACAAACTCAGCTGGGGAGAAGGAAAGGTCCTGGAGAAGCTCTGCATGGTTACATTTACAGTGTTTGTAACACCATCGATCCTTTCAAAGAGATGCTAACACAATCCCATCTCATTTTTAAATAAGAGCAGGATTTAGTTCTGACTTTGTTACCAAAGACTGCAAAAGTATTTGATAGTATTTTTTTAATGGAAAATGGTATGTTAAAAAAAATTGTTTCGTGCAGTTGCTCTATTTAGAAATGCTTTATATTTTTTAATATTTTGAAACTAAATAAAATACTAATTTAATTTTAAACATTCATAAAACTTTTTGGGAATGACTGCTATAGTATAAAGCAAAAATGATAACATTCTACATATGGGGTTTATGGGGACTTTGTATCCACTTTTTACCAGAAAATGGTATTAAAGCATAATTAAAATTATTTAAAAGTTGATAGTTTAAACATTAGGTCCAACTTCTGTTGTTTTTTATGTGGTTTGTAATAAAACTACAAGTATATATTGTACTATTTTTTTTTTTTTCTTTAAGGATTTGGTTAATTCAGTATCTAGGAAAAACATCATGCTAATTTGCACCATTCTATTTTGGTTATAAAAAACTGAAGAATCCAGGATTTTTTTGTTTTTAATAGTGCTTTCCAGAAAAGGGATATTGAGAAACTTATATCAGCAACCCCACATTTCTACATTTTAGATAGCAATAAGAAGATGACCACTGACAGCAGCAGGAGTCACCTGCAGAGCAGAACTGGATTGCATCCCTATAAATTCTACAGCCGAAAGAACATACAGGATTTGTGCACAAAAATTTAAACACATATCCTTAACTATGTGAGCTGAGGTCAGTTTCCATCTTGTAAAGGAACCTTTCTTATTAAAGAGGTAGTTGAAGAAAGATGGTTTATCTTCCTTTGCCCCCTTCCCCTTCTTAATAAATTAGAGCTGTAAAGAGAGACACGAACTGGCCAGAAATCCAGTCTACACCATGAGCTCTCTCTGAGCCAGTGAATTTTTCATTCCTGGATATATAGAGGCTCAACTTTGACAAGCAGAATAGCCAGTGTACATTTTAATCCACTCTTCTTCATATGTGAGAAGTACCCATAGGGATTTATTGCAATGAGACATAGGAAGGGAGAGTGTCTTAAAGCTCTGACTTTCTATGCACTGCTCTTTCCACTGTTGGGGAAGGGGAAGAAAAATGAGGGGTTTTTAAGAGAAAAAAAAGATGTTTAACAGAAGCACATTAATCTATTTCAGACTGAATCTTCATAAGGCAGGGGCACCTAACTGGGAGAAAGAGTGTCAGATACAGCCCTCTGTAGCATTCCACGGAGTCCAGCTGAGGCACCCTGTGCACCACGTGTGGACTGTGCTGTGGCAAATCCTGCTCTCATATAATACCTGGGAAGAGCTGGAGAACTGTAAAAATCAGATGATGAGCTGGCACAGGGAGTTCTGGTCCCAGGAACAACAGACTTTCACCTTGGGGCCAACAGCACGGGTCATTTACACTGTGCCTTAAATCCATGTTTCTTTTTGAACCTAGCCTTAAGTCTGGTCTTGAGTGTATAAGGACTAGATCCAACAATATAATCTGATAATTAACAGCAGAAGTCAGATTTGGTCACATTTGGTCACATTTGGTCACATCAAGAAGGGCAAGTGCTCCTTCATTCATAAAAGCACCCCATTTCCCACTGTGATCATCTGAAAACAGTGGCCTTTAGTAAAAGACATCTCTAAAACGTGTGTGGATCATGTAATCAGCCTTCCGTGCCAGACCCTCAGAGAGCAGAAACCAGTGTAACTTCTGTACATCTATAATTTCTTATAGGCGTTAAGGATATGGCTTGCTGGTTTTACCCCAAAATAACACATATTCTAGATAAATAAATTTACACTATTCAAAACATAGAAGATTGTGATTTTGTTTATTTAATCTTAAGCAATTTAACAAACTGACCCAAAGAAAAGTATTTCAAACACCGTGACTTGTAAATGTCGGTGGTTGAGGTTTTTTAAAGAAACAATAAGACAGATGATGTGTTAGATTAACCTGAGCTAGGAAAATAGAGACATTGCCAAAATTACATACAAAGACTAATATCTGTGCAAGGAAACATGCTGAAAACAAACTAAGTTTGACCTCTGGTAATGCTAGCAGCTGGGCTACACATGAGTGCAACCTCAGACCTGTTCTCTTTAAATTGTTTTTTAAGGGTCCATTTTGTTGGACTGCTCCCGATAAATTAAGTCTTGGGTGAGTTTGCTGTTATTTTCTTTTTTTTCTCTAAGGAAAACCTTCAGACCAATCTACTGAGAAACAAAATGAAAGTTCATCCTGTGGCCTGTTGCTGTATAAATTTTCATAAGAAAGAAATTTATGCTAGGCCAAAAATGCTGAAGTAGGGAATTAGCACATTTCCTGTGGATTCCTGCAGTAAAATTTTCTTAGCCAACTATTTCAACCTATTTTTTTCTTGCACTGGTACAATTTTGCATATATTTTGTCTCCATATTATGGTTGTTTTTCAATACTGCAGCCTGTTCTCAACTGCTGGCTGCTACCCTGGGCTGTAGTTCCCTGCCCCTTTTATGTGCCATGTTGTGAAGTGAGATAGAGAACTGCTTTTGTCTATGGTGCTTTGGATTTTTTTCTTTTTTATTCCTGGAGTCAGTGTTTATTTCAGTGTATCTGTGTGACTGAGGGGTGTAATAAATCACAAGCATAGATGAGTAGACAAAAGTCTCTTAAAATGGCCACTTCTGCAGCAAAAAAATGTATGTGATTCATAGACCGTGGAGCAACATGGCTATCAAAAAGTCAGTGAAAAATAGATTTGGTGAGATTAATTAATAAATAAAGAGCATCAGGATTTTATCTAACAGTAGAGATTTGATGAGGATGGAGCTGCAGTGCTGAGTCAGGAGCACTCAGACGAGATGCTCTCAGATTGTTTCTCCCTTCCAAAACCTTATGCAAGACAGAGGTATTTGCATGCACTTTGAAAACAATAATCAAAATCTGATGGAGAAGTCCTGGTCTAAGAGTGAATAACTTGTCTCTAGACATGAACCTAGAGCTCATCCAAATCTCGTATATTGCACATCTGTAAAAATTTATTTTTTAAAAAATTATCTCACTTTTTGCTCTCACACCTCATGACTTGTCTTGAGACTGTGCAGCACTTTTAATTTTGAATTACAAGAGTTTAAGGACATGGCAATTTAACAAATTCTCTTAAAGTGTTGCAACACTGTCATGCAATCTGAATGCCTTACTACAAATAAATATTAGAAGTTATTGCTACAAAAGAGGGATAAAGAAATGTGCTAATCTATTTCTTTAAGAAAATCAAGGCTGCATTCAAGATAGCTCCCTTAGCATTGTACATGTGTGAGGCATCCTAAACTGTTGTATATGAATTAGAAAAAAGTGGCTTTTAATTGTATAGTTTAATATTTTTACAGCACCTTTCATCTTCTGCCAGAGGACTTTTAAAACTGGTAAAAAAGACATGTGAGATTGGATGCTCTTGGCATGAATATTTAGGACTCCTGGATTGTGTTTCTGCAGCTGGACAGACACGGACAAATCATTTCTCTGATCAGGGCTTTTATGACCCCAATAAATTTGATTAATAATAACACTCCACTTCTTCTCAAAATGATAAATATATATTCACAAAACATGAAGTCTAGTATCTAGGTTATTATTTATTTAATTTCTGCCTCCATGTGCCCTTGGTATCAAAGCACCCTTAAATTCCTCTAAAGGGGAAGCTTGAAAGGATTTGAAAGTTGTCAGTGGAAGCTTCAAGGAATCCTGAGAGAGGCAAAACATTTTTGTCTTGAGCATGGTTTTTTAATGCTGTCTAAATTACCTCAGTGAGCAAGAATTTAGTGTTAAACCCAAAGATAGAATCTCTAACACTGCAGGTTTCTCAGTCCCTATGGGTTACGGTTTCTTTTATACTGAAAGAGTCTCTTTAGGAAAATAGTTTATTGTCATTACTCAGAGGGAAGATGATTCATGATCATGTATTCTGCTTCCCAGAGGACTTTTGCATTTATGCAATAACTGGTTGGTTGTTCACTGTATGCTTTCTAGTCTTGTTTAATACCCTCATTCAAATATTGATCAAGATCTATTTTGTTAATCAGTCACAGCTGTGTTTTATCAATCTATTTGTTAAAGATTCATTTTCAACCATACATTATAGCTATTCCCTAACAGTGACCCATCAAGAGATTACAGTCAATGCCTCTCTTAAGAAAAAAAAAAAAAAATAAGCAAAATGCTTAATAAAAGAAAATGCTAATTTTCATCTGCTTGCTGAAAGTAGGAATAAAGCTGTCTTGATGCTCATTTGAGAGTGGTTTGGAGACTATCCCACTGCAGTAATTCACAGCTTACACAGAACTATGGCATAGCTGCCAGGAAGGATCCTGAACTATCCCACTTTGCAAACCTTAGATGTGACAGCACTGAGCCAACACCCCATATTCTGCACTTGGGCAGAGATCCCAAACAGCTGCTGTGTGTCTGACCCTGCTCCAGCACGTATCAGATTGTCACTGAGAGTAAGAAAAGTCTGTCCTGATTACCATTTTCACAAATTATGTTTAACCACCTTGTATCCTCAAGAGGTAGCACGTGGATCCACTTTCAAACTCTTCCAGTGGGGTGATAGAACTCCCTGCTTTTAGATTACATTTGTAGAACTCTTACACCTATTATTAAAACATAAAATAAAATAAATCTTGTCAGCTTAGTTGTAAGAGTTCGTGGTTTTTTAGAGAAAGGTAAGATCTGCATCATCATGTTCATGCTTAGCAAATGCATTGTCTTGCAGTCAATAATTTTACAACGCAATTTAAAAATAGTTCTGTTAAAATGCTTTAAATGTCGTTGTGCTTCCGTCTCTCTTTATTCTTCAACTTCAAACATTTTAGAGCATTGATTATCGGAACTTGTGGGATTAATTACCTTTCTTACATGTCTGTACAGGTTTTGTGATACAGACTGCTTAATCACCTCTTTCATGGTAATTCTTAACATTTTTTCTATTGTCTGTTGTGAACAGGCTGGTTTTTTTTTACATTTCCCTATTCCATGTCAGTATCTAAACCCATCACAGAGTGTTATAAACAGCTATCTTTTCCCAAGCATAGGCTTAGATACAAATACTGTACCTTACATCCTTCCTATTTTTGCAGGAAATGTGGAGACTGGTGTCTAAAATGTACTTGCCCAATCATGATCTTGCAGCGGCACAAAAGGTACCTGCTATTTTTTTAATAGCCTATTCTACAGTCAGAGATCTTTTTTTTTAATGTTGACATTGTACCAGAACAGAAATGAACATATTACAAGGCTTTTAAATACTGCTCATCTCCTCCTACCTATAGAACCTCCACTGTTGATCCCTGCTCTGAGAAATGAGCCAGATATAATTTAATTTAATAGGAACTATCCCTTAAGCCTCTCATTCCTAGAAACTCCCACTTCATTCCATTTTTCATATTCAAATCACAGAAATATTTTAAATCTCTGCTCTTTTTTTTTGTTTTTTTATTATTGTGATCTGCAGGCCTTTTATGTTTCCATCCCAAAAGTGTGTGTTACACATAATGCTGAGATTTGTATTATTTTCATTCTTTTCAAGAGATGCATTGAATCATCATGTCTTATTTCATTAGTTACAGTACAGCATGACAGCATATATGAAATCAGCAGATGTGGCCAGACTTTTAACTCTCCATTTATCCTCTGAGAACCAAATTCTGAAAGCTGATTAATTTTTCAAGATTCCTGAAATATCCTACTTGATTTAGAGCATGTGTCTCCACCTGAATATATGGAAATTCAGTTACCATAAATGGAACCTACTTATCTGATACATTTTTGCTCCTGCTGTTTTTTGGTTTTTTTTATTTCATTGTGGTTGTTATTGCAACTACTTATTTAAACACACAGAAGATGGGAATAAATACAGAGGAAGTATTGTGAAAGGCTGTTTCTACACTTATGCAAGTCAAATGGAACTGAAGCTCATTAGTGACCCTGATTCCACCATAAAAATCACGACAACTTTGTAAAATATACATTTAACTTATGTTATGACATTCATGTCTAGAAAAGGGGATTAGATCAGTTAATATGAAAACTACCAGGGTAGTTCCATTAATCAGATTTTGTTTCTTCTATAGATCTGAATGTAAACAGTTGAGCAAGTGTGAGTTTGGGAAATGTGTTTATTATGTTATCCTTTTAACCTCATGAACTGTTTAGTGTATTTAACATAGAATTGCATCAATCACTCTTTCTAGACAAGACTCTGTACCGATACTTTACATTCCTGAGAAATCCCGTGAATACAGTAAGAGGAAATAATCAATAATTAAACCAAGAAAATCTAAATAAAAGGATTTTTGCTAATTTTATTTTTCCCCTGGTGGTAAATCACTGCTGTCCTGCAGCAGGGTCAGGTAGATTGTCCAGGGGAATAAACAGTGGCTCAACAACGTTGTAAAAGTGGGATGGCCAGGAGAGGGCAGCTACAGAGAGTGCTGAGCTGGATGGGCAATGCCTCTGCCCAGTGTCCCAGCCCCACAAGCAGGAGTAGACTATGAACCTCCCATCATCACACTCATGAACCCTGCCAGGAGATGGGACATTAAACTTTCAAACCTCCCCAGGCAAGAAGGAGTTTTAACCACCTCTTCTTCTTCTGGTTATGGTCTGTAACTTACTAAGTAGCAAAATCTTTTGCCAAGCAGGGAAGCACGTGTCACTGTTGTCCTGGGGACGTTGGACAAATGACATAGACTTGATCCAGGAAGCAATGCAATTATTTCATTATTTTACAGACTGGTTTATATATCTTAGTTGGCTTGAGTGCTGTAGGGCCATTGGTCCCTGACCATCCACCTCTCGGACATGATTGGTGAAACCCTACAACACTCATTTCAAAACATTTTCCCAAAGAGCCATAACAAACTTGGAAAACAAGCTGCAGATGCTGAGATAGAGAACTCGTTTGCAAAACCGTCTCACTGTTTCTCATGGCTTGTGTGAGAAAGACAGGGCTCTCACAGAACACTGCAGAATACAGAATACTCTCACAGAATACTGCAGAAAGCTGGGAGATCTCTCTGCTGAGAGCTTTTCAGCATCCACAAGCACATACTGCATTAAACTTGCCTAAGAAGAGGCAGTAAACTTATTCAAGAATAGTCAGGGTAGGTGAGAGGGTTTGCTGGATTCTGGGGTTTGGCAGAATTTGACAGCTTGGGTCTATTCCTTACGTCTTCCATGTCCTTTGAGAAGGGACAGCATGCAGCCAGAGGAGAAGGACTGAATAGAGAGCTCTCTTGATATATTCTGTGATATAGAAGAGATCACACCTGGGTCTTAGCCATTCAAGCTATGGTTTTTATACTGAAAAAAACAAATTTTTGCATGTAATCTCAAAGCATTTCCTTATTCTTCTATAAATTACTTAACGACAAGACTTTTTTGAACCTTAAGTTGTTGTTTCCATGTTGTCAATTCAGCAGCAGGCAGAGTGTTTGTACAATCAGAAGTTTATCTGCCTGTGGTTTTCCCCAAAAGCAAAGGCGAGCTGCCAGCTCACTGCTGCCATCACTGATCCCCCCTGGCTTAGCCCTCTGCAGAAGTGGTGGCTCCGTGGAAACTAAACCAACATCAAGACATTTCTTACTTCCCAGTCAGAGGCCACAGGTGTCATCCCCACAGAACCAGGATGGACACTGAATTCACCCCAATTTTTTTTTTCTGATGGCTGCTACGTGTTCAGGATTTGGTGGCTTTTCCCAATCTATGGACAGGCCTGACCTGTTGTAATGCTGCTGAGTGACTCCACAGCCTCTCTGACATCACAGCTAACATGATTGCACTATTATTCCCCATTCAATAATTTACTTTTGTTTATAAATTAACCTCATTTTGTAGGAATGTAAGGTATTTCAGGATAAATTGAGACTAAGAGACTCCTCTAAGTCTGTTTCTCTTTAGAGTCAGCACACAATGAACCACAGTGAACAAGCTCCTGAGCTTCATCTTTCACCTGGCAGATGCTCTTCATGCTATGTGAAAAGTGGTTCATTAAACTGGTCACAAAGGTCAAACCTCAGGGTAATTTTACTCACAATCTTTGTTCTCTAGTTTATTATACACCAAGTATGAAGAGGCAAAATTGTTCTATTTTATCACCTTACTCATAGACCACAGCTTGGCAAATGAGATGCTTATCTCAGTATGGAGAGCACTTTGGTCTGTTTAGTCAAGCCAGACAGGAGATGGATGAAGACATGAAAAAGGAAAAAGAAATAAAAGTCAAAAGGGGAAGTGTGAAACAGGTCAGAATTTTAATGAATGAGTGTATATACAGTGCATATAATGCATAAAAATTGTGGATATTTGATACCTTCTGGTAAAGGATTATATGCCCTTCATTTAGGAAATCTCTTAAATCAGCCAACATTTGCAATGTTTCTGAGCCAGATAAGACTGTCAGAACTGACATCCAGGGCTGAAGCAAAGTCCAGCCTCTTACCAGATTATCATTGGTAACTTCTCAGGCAAAAATTACACAAAATGAGACAACCATAGGCTAATTTTTCCTTATGGGAACCCTGCCTGCCTTCAGCACCATAAGAAATCCTGAGCTGAACAGTTCATCCAGGTATGATACACCTACATACCTACACATACACACCTCTACATCACAGGATGGATCTACAGCAAATGAATTTATCACAGCTCATTTTTAAACTCATATGCATGTGTGGTCAGAGTCCTACAGCAATGCATCCTACGAGTTAATTACCTGCACCATGAAAATGTACTTCTTTCAAACCTTCTACATTTTAATCCTGAGAAATTATAACTTCTCTCCATAACTACTGCCTGGTACAGATCATGCATTTACATACCCCTGTAATCTCTGCAGTCCACTGCTTCCACAGGTGGACTTTCATCTCTGGATTCCAATGCTTATAACTGCCCTTCATGGCTTATGCAAATCTCTGGATTGGAAATCTTTTTTTGTTTAATGAATTTGCACTAATTGAATGCCTGACTCATTGTTGGCTTAATTAAATGAAAACACCTTCCATGAATCACAGTATTTGTTTGCAGGAGTGAAAAAAAAAATAGTCCCAAGTGTATGGAAAAGTTTCCCTGTGGATATACAAATTTTATTCTGGAACTGGAGCTTGGCTGCAGTAACCTGACTAGCACTGATGGTTACGCAACTAGTATGGGTGTCAAGAAAACATCATACATCAACACAACCATATCAACAGATATTTATTTATGTCTTAGTCCTTAAAAACGGTGGAGATAGCTTAAGAATGCCCTCAGCACGTAGTCCTCTTTTCTGTATTAACGGCTTATGATTCTTATTCATTCAATGCCAAGCTGCTGTATTTTACTAGATGCTAAATTAAGCCCATGATAACCACTAGATGGCATTTGTTAGCTGCAAATGAATTAAATCAAACTAGCTCTAAAGGAGGACTAGAGGGAAAGGATTTATCTATTAATAACTGTAATGTGAATTGTTTTAGGTGCACAATACTGTGATTTAGGCAGGGGGAAAAAAGTTAGAATTAGGGCTAAAATTAAATCCAGAATATCAGAAACATAAAAAAGAAGAGTCTTGTGGAAGCAATAAGCACAGCCAGCCCAAAAGCAAAATTCTTGGCAAGGAAAAACACACATTTGAGCCTGACTGACAGGCAAGCAAGAAGCTCCCCAGGGCTTCTCACAGGTAAGAGTTATTGCATTTTTATGTCACAGAAGTTGCATTCCTGCTTGTCCAAGCAGTTCAAAGCCCTGCCTTCATCTCCTGTAGCCCTTCATTTTACCAGGATCTTAAGGCACTCAGCGGGATCTTGGTCCCAGTATCCCCCCAGAGGGCAGCTGCAATCTGCAATCTGCATCTGCAATCTGCATCTGCAATCTGCAATCTGCAATCTCCAATCTGCAATCTGCAATCTGCAATCTGCATCTGCAATCTGCAATCTGCAATCTGCAATCTCCAATCTGCATCTGCAATCTGCAATCTGCATCTGCAATCTCCAATCTGCAATCTGCATCTGCAATCTGCAATCTGCAATCTGCCATCTGCATCTGCATCTGCAATCTGCATCTGCAATCTCCAATCTGCAATCTGCAATCTGCATCTGCAATCTGCAAT
>VZRO01001823.1:48562-72534 GCA_013397915.1 Daphoenositta chrysoptera
CCTGCCACCCTGGCTGGCCTTTGCCGTGTCCCTGTCCCCACAGCCCTGCCCATCCCTGGACACTCTCCCTGCCCATCTGCACCCCCGCTCAGTGACCTGCCACCCTGGCTGGCCTTTGCCGTGTCCCTGTCCCCACAGCCCTGCCCATCCCTGGACACTCTCCCTGCCCATCTGCACCCCAGCTCTCTGACCTGCCACCCTGGCTGGCCTTTGCCGTGTCCCTGTCCCCACAGCCCTGCCCAATTCTTTCAGGCTCTGTCCACCCCCAGTTCCCCTCACCAGATCCTACCCTGCCCCACATGCAGGGTGATATCCCAGCCTGGCTCTGGTCAGTTGAATTGTTCCATGCAAGTAAGGTGTTTGAAACAGAAAAGGTTACAAAATACATGCTTTTTCATTAAAAAATCTAGAAGAAAACATCTGAGGCTATTCATAACAAACCTCTGTTGGAACCTGAAAAAATGGCTTTAAAAGCTCCCTTTGGGGTTTATAAAAGTGGGGGGTTGTGCCTTTTCCTGCTTTTGCAACCCAGAGCCTCCCCACCCTGCATTTCAGACTGTTGGGGTGCAGTACAGGGGGATGGTCTAACTCGGAAATATGATGTAAAGCACTGGAGGGCATTTCCAAGTCTCTCTGTTTTGTTTTGGTTTCAGCCAAAGGGTTTTCAGCTGTCAGGTGTTCTCTCTTTCCAACAAAAATAGAAGATTAAATTGTCCGCAGAAAGCAGGCACCTTCCAAAAAATGTCCTTCTAAAGAAAACCCAATATCCTGTTGGAAAACAGCTTCAGTGGAAAACAACCAACACGGACTTTGTGTGGTTTTGTCCCAAGGCCAGTTACTTCCCTTTAAACTTAACCCACTTTTAGTGAGCCACTTGCTGCTTCAGTGTAAGAGAAAGGAAAAAAAAAATAGAAATCATGTTCCAATGGTCGCTGAAAAGAGAGTGTAAAATGTGAACATCTAATAATGGATCAAGCATCTGTCTATTTGATTTAGGAGATTGAGACACAGTTGTGCAGACCAGACAGTCTTCACTGCTGTTGATCTACTCTGGTCATTTTGTGAAGAATTTTGCAGAACCAAAACCGTATTTGTATATCAACAGCTTATAATACTAAAAACAATATATTATTTAAGCTGGAAGAAGCATTCAAAGCCTGTTAAAAAGCATTCCAGTATATTAAAATTATGTCAATGTTATCATCTTTAAAAAAGAGCTTATATTTGATCTATACTGATCATTTATTTTCAAGCTGAAGTGGTCAAGAGAGGGATATCTTTGGTGCTGAGTTATGAATGTTGCATATTCTTTGATGGTTGATGTGTTTGGTAGTCCAATATATATATTGCAATAGTTTCACTGTTATAGACATAACTGCATACCTGCTATTAAACTCAAAAAGAAACAGTAACATAACAACTGAGGTATTCATAGCTTTGGAAATGAGATATTAATTTCACTTACTAATTATTGTGCTGTTATTTTGTTTTATTTAGCTATTAGAGCTGAAGTGAACAAAAGCTGTAACTTCAAAGTTAATCCTGCAAACATTTCCAAATGGATTTGGTGTAATTCTTGCTGCAAATACAAAATTTACCAAAACCAAAGTTCATGATGGGTTTAAATTCCCCATAAAGAGTTGCTGAATAAAGATTTGCATAACAATAAACTCATCAAAACTAAGCTTAACTGAGTCTCAATCATGAGACTATATACATAGATTAAAAAAAAAAAAAAAAAATAGAAGAAAAACTTCTTTGTCCCATATTTGCAAATAGCAATAAAATAAAGGGGAAGAGGCAATTGAATCAAACACTGGGTCAAAATGCAAATAATTTTTAATGACTTTGTTGATTGCTCAGACAGTATTCCTCAGCCAGTTCTTAGCAAGAACAATAAAGTAGCTTAAGGGTTAAGATAATGATATTGTGAAGAAACTAGCTATAATTAAAGGCACAGATTGCATCCAGCGGTTCTTCTATTTTTATATCTGTGCTTATGAATTTTCAAGTGCCCGAAATTGAATACTCTTGTCACCTTCACAGAAGGAACCAAAAACTATTCACATCGAATATGCGCAGAATCAGGCGGGTCCCTTCTGCATCTTCTTTAGAAAAAAAAAAAAAAAACAAGGGGGAAAAAAACAAAAAAACCAAACCAAACCAAACCAAAAATCTAAACCAAATTCATTCCTGGTTCACTGGTGGCACCTGGTGGCCTCACTGCAAACCAGCAGCATGTGCCGTGTGGAATTTGCACGCCGGGGATGGGAACCCTGCTCTCCTGCGCTGCTTCCCCACGGGGCAGAATTCCTCCTCTCCCTGGCTCCCAGGTCACTTCTTGTTTTTCGGGTCACTTTTGGCTATTCCCTCCTACTCTTCATTCCAAATGGTCCTGGCAGGTGATTGTCACTTTCTGGTTTGCGGCCTCACCTCGACTCCTGTGTGCGGTTTTGGGCACCACAATATAAAAAAAGATATAAAGTTCTTAGAAAGTGTCCAAAGGATGGCCACAAAGATGGTGGGGAAGCCGTATGAGGAGTGGCTGAGGTCACTGGGTCTGTTCAGAAGACTGAGAGGAAACCTCACCGTGGCTTGCAGCTTCCTCATGCGGGGAAGAGGAGGGGCAGGCACTGAGATCTTCTCCCTGGTGACCAGAGACAGGACCTGAGGGAATGGCCTGGAGCTGTCAGAGGGTCTAGGTGCGACACTTGGACAAGATTGTTCTCCCTGTGGGTGTTTGGGCACTGGAAGAGGCTCCCCAGGGAAGTGGTCCCAGCACCAAGGCTGACAGAGCTCAAGTGCACCTCTCAGGTGTCTGGAGAGCGCTCTCAGGGACACAGTGGGGCTCCTGGGACTGTCCTGTGAGGGGCAGGAAGGGGACTCAGTGATCCTTGTGGGTCCCTTCCAGCTCGCAGTATTTTATGGCGCTGTGCTGATTACCCACCTCTTCCCTTCCCTCTGGTAAAGCCCAGGTCCTGGCAGGACTGCAGAGGAGAGCAGGGGTCCCTGGGGCAGCTCACTGAGATCCCCGCACTCCCACCAGGAGGGAAGGCTGCTCTGAGGGACCTGGGCACGCCCCAGAGCCCAGCAGCTCTTCTGGTTCACAGCTGCCCCCAGGGCCATTGCCAGAACACGACCTTTGGGCTGGCACCCTGCAGAGAACAGTTGGGATCTGGGCTCCAGGAGAGGCAAGAGACATTTTAAATACGGTCTAGATTTAATTCCTGACATCTGCACTATTTATTCTTCTTTCCCATAACTACTCCTACTGCCTGACTACTCTTTGTTGACTCCTGGGAATGAGTAAGTTCAGAACATGATTAAGACATAACAAGGGTGGCTGAAAGCTAGCACATGCCTGTGACATCTGCTCTGACTGGAGGAGGTGGAACACCGAGGGCAAAAGTTAAGTTACTCCTTCACTCCATTCTTGGGAGAGCCAAGAATAAATAATAGTTCATTCTCATTCATGGGAATGCAAAATAAAAGGAAAGGTAGAGCAAGCCAGAGGCTAGAGAGGCCAGCTATGCTCATAAACTGTATGTGTGGAACATTTCCATAGAAAAAGATTAATCCATGTACTGTTAGCAATCTCCAATGGTTCACTTAGTGATATGCTTAAAATATACAGATCGTATCTTGAGTTTCTGAATTTCAGTGACTATCTGGAAAAGCTAGCAAAAAAAAATCAGCTTAATAAAAAGTTGGCGTATTAATGCTGTATTTTACCTACAGCATATTCATGATAATTACTGAAGACTGTAAGAAAAATAAAGAACTCACACTAAATTACTTAACAGCTATTTCTAATCTGGAGGGATTTTATTTTTCCCACAAACATAAGTAACTCCCATAGTGGACACTCCCCACTATTTTCCTCACACAAATTGCATTTGGTGGACAATAAAGAACCAGACTTTTATAACCACATAAGATTTGTATTCCATCCTTCAGGGAACACCAGTACCATTAATGTGTAAATCATTTTCCTTTACTCAGTCGTTATTTACTAAAAAGATATTTCTCTGTTAAACATCCAAATGCATCCTGGACAAGATTTACCACATTTTTAACTTTTATAGTTGCAATTCTTCATTAAAAGTGGAGATATGAAGTAGTTTTATCATACATATTTTTATTAGATAAGTCTGTGAAGCCCTAGAAGTTCTGAAGTTTGGTTTTTGCCCAAACAAGACATGAAGACAAAGTCTGAGGATTTTTCATAAAATTTAAAATTTCAAAATATTTTATTTTATAATTATAATTGTAATAATGAAGTCTAAAGGAATCACTTTATTGCATTTAGAATATTTAGATAAATCCACAAAGGACATTCTTATTACAGTTATCAGTTTTTTCCAGTGCTGCTTTGTGTTTAAAGGTTAGAAGATACTAAATTCATTTGACAAATTTTTAGCAATTGTTACTATTGAACATCTCTGTTTTGGACACTCCTTTCAGTACTAAATGTGTAATGCTTTTTTAAAACATGCCACTTGATAATATAAAATTATAACCATAGAATCATGGAATCATAGAATGGTTGGGCTTGGAAGGGGCCTCAAAAATTCATCTGGTTCCAACCATCTGCCATGGGCAGGGACACCTTCCACAATCCCAGGTTGCTCAGAGCTCCATCCAGCCTGGCCTTGAACACTTCCAGGGATGGGACATCCTCAGCTCCTCTGGGCTACCTGTTCATGTGCCTCACAACTCTCTGATTAAGTATTTCTTCCTAACATCTAACCCAAATCTCTCCTCTTGTAGTTTAAAACCATCCCCCCCTTATCCTATTAAAATCCGCCTGTGTAAAAAGTTGCTCAGTGATGCAAATTTGAAACATTTGAAAGCAAATGAGAAGCAGCCTTTGCTTTTGTCTATCTTTTGCCTTTTCCCTCAGTACCCCTCATTGCGTGCCTGTGCATCCCGTCAGGTGGAGAGAGCCGTGTCCAGCTCCCTTCAGAGCATCCCCTGAGGAGCTCCTGCAGCCCTCCCAGCCCTTCACCTGGACACATCCAGCCTTGCAGCATTCCTGCAGACAGGGGCTGTGCTGCCAGCTTCTGCCCGGGCAACTGAGGCACATGGATCTGGCATCCCCAGGCAGGGACCCCACCCAAGCAAACAGCCCAGCCACTGACGTAGGAAGGAACTGGAATAAATAAATCCCCTGCTGCTGCTAAAGCAATCCAGGCTGCCGTGCCTGCTCTTCCAGGGCAAGGGGAACGCTGGCACAGATCACCCACATGTGCTGGTGGATGGTGCCTGGAGCTCATACGCCCCTGGAATTTTGACACCAGAATGTGCATGTTTGGTCATTTTAGCTGCAAGTGTTATGAAGGAAGACCGTGCTGTGTACTGGTACGCCAGTGTTTATACGACAAGACATCTTCTTTCATTACAAAATGAAACTTTTTTTAAAATTATTTTTACTTCGGGACCCTTTCTAATGCATTTCTAGTTATTCCTTCCCCTTGTGTCATGACTTGAAAATAATAATTTTCCATTTTTGCTGGTGTCAGTCATTCAATTTGTTCCTCTTCTAACTGTTTTTGCCTTTATTTCTGAACCAGGAAAAACTGAGCTTTAACACAATTTTCGAAGAACAATGCAAAAACATATGCATGTTTCTATTTCATTAATACCTAGAAAGCATAACCAAGTCCATAATATGCTTATTATGCTTACCAGCAACATCTGGAAGCTTACCAGCTTCCCATAACACTGATACAATTTTTAACACATGAATAATTTTAGTGAAGTTAGTGTGCCTATCTGTTGATGAAAAGATGAATGAGATTGATTTTTTTTTCCTCTTTCAAAAGTAGGCTCTAAGTATTTACACTTCCTGAAATCTAATTGCTCCTAACCATTCCCCTATTGTAAAATTTGAAATACATTGTAAAGAAAAGTCAAGAATAATGATGTTTTGGGGGAAGAAACACACCAGGATGTAAAAGTGTATCAAAACCAGGACTCTGTTACTTTAATAAAGCAAGAAAGCACACATGAATAGCCCAGTCATATTCAAGTGATATTCAAACCAACAATGTTATTTACCTGGTAACGTAAAAATACATGGTTTTGCAAAAAAAAAAAAACAAACAAAAAAAACAAAATAAAAAACCAAAAAAACAATAGGGGTTTTCTTTTAATAAGTGGAATATCAATCTTAAAAATGAAGGAATGTTTGCATGAGCATGTTCTAAAAGCAGCCATCTTACCTTAGTTCGTGCAGCAGTTCCCATGATGTGATCATGAAAAGTCCCTTGATGTTTTTGCAAGACTTGGTTTGCTAAGCCAAGTGTCCTGGACAAATGCCACTACATCTGGGGCTATAATGAGAAAACTTTTTCTGCTGGTGCTCCAGTGATTCCCAGAATGAGATTTCATTTGTTTGTTCATGATCACTGCATGTTCAGTTAATCCAAACATTAAGCAGTAGAGCTTCAGTTCAACTAGAGTCAGGGTCTCAGAAATGAGCTCAAAGATACAATAACCAAAACTTACTAAATTTCTGTTCTAGAACATGTATTCTCCTTCAGTGTTTCAGAATAAAACCTGTCCTGTTGAACAGAGAGAATGCCACCTGATTTATAGGGTTAAAACACTGAAAACAGCCATAGCTGAAAACATTCATTGGAAAATAATTAAATAAACAAATTGCAGTGAAACGAACAAGTACACAGGACACCGAAGCTTTGAGAACAGGAAACGGAAAAAAAAAAAAAGCTGTGTGGATTTACTTTTCTTATTAAGTTGCTCAGCTCAGCTAATGGAAGTATTGCACCTGCTTAAAATATGAATTTGACTTGAATTAAATAAGCTGTCTTCCACTTATTCTAAATGTTCATGTAGTTTATATATCAGTCCCTATAGCATTTGGAATTATGCTTACCTGAATATTTCCTATTCTGAAAATAATTTTTTTTTAGTCCTATGACAAGCAATTTCTTCTTAAATCCAAACCCCATATTTTCAAAGGAAAAGATTGAAATTTCAATTATAAACCCCAAAGATTTTCATAATCAAGATAACTTTTCAGCCCTTTAACCTTCATAAAATTGTTTTTATCATTGCAATATTCCGTTCTGCCTTCTGAAAGTCACCCAAGAGGAGCCAAGGTAAGATTCTGACTTACTATTTTGTTTGTGAGTCATCAATGTAAAAAACACAGGAAAAAAATTTCATGAAATATCAGGTGAAAGAGAATATCTGTCCATATTTTCTTCTTTTCTCATACACCAAAAATACAGAAAAAAACTATCCTACAGGAAGCACTGTTAGGTTTTTTTCAGTATTTTCTTTGGACTTTGAAAATACAAAATATGCAAATTAAAATATATGGACTAACGAAAATTCTTTGTTTCTCTTCCTCACTAGCTGTCCCACTCTGCCAGTTCAAACAGGAAGTGACAAAATACCGAAAGCAGAAATATGGCCACTTAATTTTTAATGTTTCTTTCTTTCTTGAAAGTCTACACATGGATCTGTCTTTCTAAAATCTTGTTTTCCATTAAGTTAACCTAACCAGTCTAATTTCAACAGACATCTTAGAGTGGGATTATAGGTTCCCACTGTAGTTTCAAAAGAAAAAGTTTCTTTTCCAAGGCCACTATGCAGATTTTTCAATACCATTCCTGTCATTATATTCCAGGATACATATTCTTATGGCAGATATATCAAGAAAACAATTCAGTAAGCTGCATTTATAAGAGTCATGAGATCTAGAACTGCTGTGGCTTGAGCCATTTACTAATGAAAATCATAGTTAAAAGAACGGTTAAATTCCACATGAAAGATTTTTTAGCCTTTTATGAATGCTGTTTCTTAGCAAAATAATTCTAAAAATGTCCTGTAAAATATTCAGTACATAGAATGGGAAATATGGGAAGCATCAATACCAGGGCTACACTGCTCCACGTGTCTTTTTTCTCATATAGAGCAGAACTTTTAATTTCAAGAGACGATGTGGTTTCAGTTGCAGCCACTACATTGGTTTATTTCATCCAAAAAAGTCTTTTGCTTTTTTGGCTTGCTTCACTAAAGTCTAGTCCCTCAGCAGACCTTCATAAACAGCCTTATCTCTGTAACAGGCCAGCCCACAGGCTTGGACACATTTACTGGAAATCTCTGCTGCCTTGGATGTGACATGAACTTTGCTTTCTAGGCTGATGTTAAAGGCAATGTGAAAAGAGCTGAATTTTGAATTTCAGCTGATGAAATGAGAGTGCTTTACAGCAAAGTCGGTTTCATCTCTAAAGATTTCATCCTGTGCAAGTAAATTGTTGATGAGCCTTAAAATGTCAAGAATTGTATAATTTGAGGTGCGGTTTAAAGGGAGGAAAGAAAAAACTCCCTCCTGGAGGACAGACTTCTTATACACACATGGTTAAATCTTAATATTTTGGGTTTCTAAAATATTTTCCCTGTTCAGAAAAATCTCAGATGGGCTTTGGAAAGTACAAGCATACAGTCTGCAAATGATGATGATAACACAAATCTGCTTAATCTTAAATAGTTAAAAGCTCTATTTTCATCTCTTTCCAGAAGATGGTAGCATACTCTTAAAGACTTTTGCAGAACTTAACCAGAGTTCTAGAGTGTGAGTGTTAAAACTAAAACTAAACAGAGGGTAATTAAGAAGAAAATAATTTTAAAAGTTGCACTTAAAAATTTCAGTTGCAGGGAGAGTAATTTTTGTCTGTGCTTTAATGGTTAAATTTAGATCTTGTCAAAATATTATTGAATAAATGGATTTCAGAAATGTTGCTTAAAAGGGAGCAGAATATGTTTTTGTTTCTGAAGATTATTTTGCTGTATCTGAGAAAAGAACACATTTAAATAAATATGTTGTAGTGTGGTAGTAGTCATTGCAGTAAAGAAAGCAAGCACAAGATGAATACAGGTTTCAGAGCCTACCACAGTAATGTTAATGGTCTTCTGAAAAGGACTTGTATATCCTAGAGCAGAGAAAAGATCAACAATTGCTATTTAAAACAAGTAAACAAACAAATAGGATATAAAATAAATTAATTTTACTATGTCAAATGTGTATTATAAATATGGAAGCACATCTGTGACCAAATATAGTCAGTGCCCACAGGTGCAATATTTCTGAGAAGGAAATATTTGCTTGATTTACTAAATTTAAGTTCTAAAGAATCTTCATTGTATTTACTGTAACTGACTGTAAATTGTGGACTGTTCCTTGCCCTTATTCGCACAGAGGCTTTCAGACTTGTGAAATCAAACCCAATCAAACCACTCCAAACCGAACCAAGAACAAACAAAAACAAACACATACAAATGGCCCCTGAATAGTTTCTGATACTAATTTCAAGTATTACTCTTTGTGTATCTCTGTGTTTGTTTTAATTATCTGTTGTCTGAATCAAGTAAGTGGTATTTAATTAAATTCTATCAACTAAAAAATCATCCAGTCCAANTATAGTTAATCACTCGCAGTTAAACTGTGTAGGCCATAAATCAAAATCAAGGAGTTCTGTTTTGAATTTCTCACTGTATGGGGGGTTTCATACCTTTCTAACTTACAACAAGAGCCAAATGATGTTCACCATTTCTTTCTTTTAAAGGCGTGCAGGCTCTTTAAATTAAAGTTATGGTCACATTAAGTATCTCTTTCTGAAAAACTTGCATCTTTCAATTAAGGGATTTCTTCAGCTACTGAAATAATTTCCTTCTATTTTCTTAATTTGTGTTTCATGTTTTATAAGCCTTTTAAAACTTTGAACATGAAAATATGGGAACTGTATTCCTGGGAAGTATACAGAAAGAAAATACTTCTCTCTTCACTCCTCTAGATTGTTTCCCTGTAAATAAAGCCAAGAATAGGTCAGTTTTTATGGAACAGGCATCTGTGCTGCAGTGATTTTATGCTTTCTTCCATGAAACCCTCTGGAAGAGACCAGGGTACAACGATGGGTAATGTCAGGCACATTCCATCTTTCCAGGTGTGTATCTTTGTATTTACGTCTTACAAAGCACTTTGTGGAAGGGGTGCTGCCAGGAAAGCTGCACCTCTGGATACGGATATTCCACCTCCTGCTTCCCGCCGCTGTGCCAACTTCGTGTCATCTGTGAACTCTTATTAATTATGTATCATTTCAGATAATTAATGGCAGTGCTGAATTCTTGGTCGAATCTGTCGTTCTGAGAGCTCGTTAGGAGCTCCTGCCTCTGTAGGTGGCAGCACATTGACAGCTTCTCTCTGGGCTCTGACAAATCCTTCTGAAACCGTTTCATGCTCTCTCCTGTGATCCTTCTGCAAATGTTTTGACAACAATGCCATAAATCCACACACTAAGGAGTTGCAAGAGTTATTGCCTTGATAAATTGTAATGCCCAAAATGAAGAGCCAAACCTTCAGTCCTGGAAAAGTGTCCATAAAATACTGATCTGCAAATCTTTGGATATTAAGGTCATTGAATTCCTCTCAGTTTCCCATTTTAATGATCCTTAGATCTAGAGTTAAAAAATACAGCTAAGATTTTTTCAAAAAGAAATAAGTCTTCCATCCAGGCTAGTCAAATTTTAACAATAATGCTGCTAAACTTTCAACATTTTTCTGTGTTTGTTACAGATTTAAACATATTTGAAATTAAAATACCTAAATTTTAATTAGAGTTTGCTTTGGATGTATTGATTGCCTTCCCACCATCTGCTGGGGCATCTAATATGAGTAGTTGTATTGAACCCACACAAAATCCTTGCCACAAAATGCAGGCTAAAGGGGATCTTTCTCCTTTTGAAAAACCACAGAAATGAGCTATCCATCTTTCTAACCAAAGCTTCTTCATTGCAACAAACTGCAAACACAGTGATGTTTGCTTAGAGTGACCCTGTGCGTCACCATGGTTTGATTGCCTGCATTTTTCCAGATGTGACTTAACTTTTACATTCTTTCTAATGTAAAGTCCTCCAACTAAATGCCTCTGGATGTTGCAAAATATATGTGCAAATTAACCCCAGCCACTAATAGATCTTCTACAGCCCTGGTGGTGTCAATGAATGGTTTAATCCTGTGTTTTAAAAATGTTAACTCCCTGTAAATGCAGTTTATCTGGAAAGCACCACATTTGTCTAATAAGTGTGTCATCTTACTTTCCAAATACAGGGCAGAAATATTTATAGAAGATAACTGCAACACTGGAGATCATTGTCATCTCTATTCAGTAACAAACCATTACTGTTGCTAAACTTTAAAAATTATTCTTTTCCTTTGTCATACTTGTACTCTTTTTCTTTCTCTTTCTATTTCTCTTATTTCCTCCTATTTAACTTTTATTTTTAATTCTTTCTCTTTCTCTTATACTTGGTTTTCCTTTTTTCTTGTCTCCTATTCTTCTCATTCTTTTTATCTCTTTTTCATTTTTCTCTTTCTTTTCCATCTTTCCTTCCTTCTCTCACTCTCTTGTCTCACTCTTTCTTCCTGTTTTCTCTCTTTACTTTCCAGTTGTATGTATCAGACTACTCTATTTGCTTCCAGAGCTCTTTTACACATTCTCCTTCCATTTCTAACCAGTATATTTACTCTTCCAGGGAATCAAATTAATTTGGTTTCTCTTTTTTTCTTTTTAGTTTTGTAACAACGGCTTTTCAGCCATGTGAGAAAGCCTTCTTTACTTTTTATATCATAGAATTTCTTCCAGTCCACCCTGTCTTTCTTCGTCTTCAGAAAAAATGACCTACTGACTACACATTATCAGATAGGGTTGCTTACACTGACTATAACAAGGTAATGATACCAAGTCCCTTGGCAGACATAGTCTTCCAAAGTTTATTAACTTCATCTTACATAATGAGGCTTAAAATATTGTTTCCTCATGCTGGGTGCATTATCTTTTGTATTATAAAATTAATATCGACTTTTTTCCAACTCATTATTTGTGTAAGTGTTCAGCAGCTTTTCATTTTATAATTGCAAAGAAGTATCTAAGGAGTCAGCCTAAGTTTTTTTCTGTAGCAGACTCTCTCTGCCCACCTTCTCAGAGCCTGTTAATTGGGAACAACTCACCTACACACACTGGACGTGTCCATCAGATTTGACCCTTTAATATTTATTTTGCTCTTCTGGTGATCCATTGCATTAGTACTTTAAAATATGACATATTTGTTCTGAGTCTCTGATTCTCTAAGCTTTCTTGTTCTTTTTTTCCTTCTCTCCATCATGTGTATGCCACCTTCTTCAGCCTCTGATTCTTTCAGACCCACTGCTGACAATCTTTTTAGGATGGTTTCTGGCTATTTTATTTTTGTGCTCCAGGAAGTGTTCCCTAATGTTTCTACCTGGTTTTCACACACCTGGTGCATGCTGCAATGTCAGCACCATGGAATTAGGATGCCAGCCCCATGGAATTAGGATGCCAGCCCCATGCTGCTGGGCTGAGCAGACAGCTGGGACATGCAGAGCTGCAGCTACAAAACAAAGGCTGCAGCACTGGAGTAGCCCTAGACTCGTTCAGAGAGGGTTTTAGAAACATTTCATCAGAAATAAGTACTCAAACAATGGGCTAGAGGGGAATGAAACACTGAATTAGCAATGTCTTTAAACACTGGGGATATCTGTAACTGTAGGGATATGCGTGAGAGACATTTATTTCAATATTGTGTCACTGAACAATGAAATTAAAGGATTTAGACAGTTACCATCTGTTGTGTCTGGTCTGCAAGTGTCCTGACACTCTGAGTTCCTTATGGCGGTGGCTTCTTAATTTGATTTCCTGGCTTAGCGTGTTAATTACTTAGCTGGCTATCTCACTCCAGGTTGTATTATTTTTAGAATTTGGATAGGTCATAACAAAGTGAAAGTCATTTTTGGAATAGTATGTCTCAAGGAAATAACCAGAAATAGATACCATATAGAAAGAACAACCTTGGTTATTTTGTAAGGGATTGGGCCTGATCCAGTTCCACTGAGGTATTGTGAGTCTCTCCATATCACTTCATTTTTCTCACTGGATAATCATCCAGTAAAGGCATTTCAGTGTTTCTTGTGAAAAGTACTTCACTGTATCAGGAAAAAATATTATTTATTTGAAATAAACAAATGCAAACCTGTGATTCATGTACCCACACTTACTAAGCACTGAACCCTTATGGTTCCCACACTCTTCACCAAGTGTTTTCCAAACTTTTTAGGTTCTTACAGGTCTCCTAGTTCAGGGCTGCCTCAGGCTGAACTCCTAAGGGACAAGCTCCAGCTGGGAAATATCATTAAATTTCCCAGAGTGACCTGACAAGAGTCAGAGAGGGAAAAAAGTAGACTTTCCTACTTTTTTCATAATTTATTAAGATAGTAATGCTCCTTCAAAATCTCTCCTTGAAACTTTCCAGTCCAACCACCATCCTGTAGCTAAATATGCTTGAAGATGTGGTGAATCCCAAACACCAGAACATCCAGGCAGTTTACTAATCTTCTTGTTTATTAGATTATTTGAAAAAAAAAGACAAGTGGACCAACTGGTGTCTTAGGTTATTCCAGTTAGACAAGAACAAACACATTTTAATTCTTGCAAAAAACAAGTATGGAAACTCAGGCCTCAAAATTGAGGTGTACCTGAAATACCTGCATTAGCTGTGACAAGGCAGAGGAAAATATGTAACTCTGCATTAACATTTGCTCTGTCATGTAGATTGGTGGGTCCCTGTAAGATGCTCATGTTTGAATCAGCCCAGATCTACCTTGCTACACACTGGCAAATTCATACCTCCAATACCACTGTTGGTAGTAGTGCAGTTACCAAAATTATAAGAAAGATGCAGGTGATCCATCTGTAAAGCTAAAATAAGAAAAGTGCCACAAAAGCAATGGAAATCCAGGAGAGGCTGACCTACAAGAGCCAGGTAAAATCACTAAAACTGCCTACCTCTATTTCTGTACCTGCACAGACAGAGCAGGCAGATACACTCTTGTGGGATGAGCAATCTGTTCAGAGTGTTTCATTAAAATGCTTTATTTCCTGGAAAGGAATCTATCACTACCCCTTGATTCTTAAGTGGAAAGGCAGCTGATGAGAAGATTCAAAAGCAATTTCAAATCTACTCATAATAGGATTGTAGTATTCCACGACATGGTAGTGTAAGTAATAGCAAGAAGGTGCTTGTGATGCCAAGCAGAACTTGGAGAGAAATATATAAAAGTAGAACATAGCCAACCATACAGGGATTTGGAAAGGATACTGATATTGAGCTTCAAATTCTTCCAAAAATGGGTATATCATCATTAAAGTAAAAACTGTTCCTGGTTTCTATCCTATGCAAGGCAGAAAAGTCTCTAAGATAACATATCCTTCCTCTTACTGGCTTAGTTTCAAGCTATGGAAGTATAATTTTTAAATTGTCTTCCAGAGCAGTTATAGCAATCCAGAGAATTTGCTCCAGATTGTTCTCACTTAATTTTAGGCAAAACACTTACCTTGTAAATTTGGAATATAGTTGTCACAGACTTTCTACATACTATGTTTTGTAGAATAAATATCCACATGGAAAAATTTCAGATGACAGAAATATAATACTGTATTATTTTGAAAGTTTTCTTCCCCCTAAGTGTCACTCTTAAGTCTGTAATTCAGTGAAGCAGATATATCCTCTCAAAACAACTTTATTTTTATTTTACGAAATCAAACTATTGTGAGGTCACAGTCAGACCATGACCTTATGTCAGCAAAGTGCTCTCTTGATATTAAATTCAGATTAGGATATTTCACTTTCTGATTTCTTTACAAACATTTAACAGAATGGACTTGCTCTCACCAAAAAAAAAAAAAAAAAAAAAAAAAAGAAAAATTCTGATCTGTTTTGAATTAATTTTCATACAGCCACTGACCAGTATGGAAAAAGTCTGATGCCACTTCAAGGGGAAATCCAGCACTGCTTGTATCACTCAGTGAAGTCACAGGCACATTGCTAATAGCAGAATGGTAGGTTTTGGAATCAAATACACAAGTACATGTTTTCTTGATGGGTAGCTTTGTTCTCAGCTTACTCAAAAATCACTTCAATCAGTGGCTGTAAGTGTAATAATACCATGATTTGATCAAAATGCATCCTGCTGGAAAGCACAAGCAGTTGTCAGAGAAAGTGTGTGAACTAATTATTTGTGTTATCTGGAAATAATGAGGTTGCAGAGTAAGGACAAAAAAACCCCAGAAGATTAAATGCCAAGGTTTTTTATTTTTATTATGCTGTTCTCTTAGTTTCTAAGCTGACAGGATTTACTGCACACATAGTATCCTAATATTTCATTTTTGGTTTTCAGAGCAATAGAGACCTGTCTTATCAATTAAAAATGTGTCACTATTATTTCTCATAATAAAATAAGTGAAGTGAATAAATAAATATTTATTCAAACACTTCAAAGGAATAAAATGGCTCTGACTTGTGTACTATATATTATTTTATATGCCAGACTATAAACAGGAGGACATAAGTCACATCCTAAGGAACAAAATATAGTTACTCTTACGAGTATCTCCACTACTCCAACAGCCAGTAAATCCCTTGCAAAAACACAAATCTACATAACTCAAAAACTTGCATGAACAGAAGTCAAATCATTCTCAACCTACTATCATTGGACATGAAAAATTAATAATATCTGTTATTACTATTTATATTTAGAATGACATCCATGGAGCAACCTATGGCTAAGGTTAGATAACCTTTAATCAACACTGAGAAATTCACACATGCAATATTGATTACAAATCCCAATGATTTCAAAACAAAGAAGTCAATATGCATCTGTCTGAGGTTGGACTTCTGATATCAGAGACTGGTGAGTCGTGTTCATTAAAGAATATTGGTAAACTGGGGTATATTTAAAAGTTTTTCACATAATAACACTTTGCTGGTTGTGTCCTCTGATGTATTACTGCTTCTCTTTTTCTCATGTGTTATAATCTGCTAATTGCAAACATCTGTAATTTATTAAACATTGTTTATTAGTCTAGCATATTTTATTTCTACTGTTGTGCTCAGAATCTTGTTTATGGGAAAAGAGGAAACATGTCTCACATATAAATATAATTTATTGTTTGCATAATTGAAATCTCAAGAGCCTATTCAAGAATCACTATGAGACCAGATAAAATTAGTATAGCAAGAGAAAAAGAAAATGAATATATTAATACTTCTATAATAAAAAAACAAGTAAAACACAGTTTAAACTGTTATATAGATACTTCTTCATTTCTATCCCTTTTTCTGGTGGTGGACTCACCTACCCTTTCTCTTCTGCATCCCAGGTGGGTGGCTGAGTCTGGTGCTGTGGTGATGCCACAGTGAATTGTGCAGAGTTTTCCCTGGCAGGAAGATGATGTGTGTGTCGATGGTTTATTCTTTGTCACTCTGAGATTCACTTGGGCAGTTTGCTGCACCTCTTCCCATTCTGGGTTGCTCTGTAACTCCATGTTACGTCTGAATTTACCGAATACGGTGGATTTTGCAGATGTTGCATAGTTCTTTTATTCTCTTTGTTTCCCCTAAGACAAGCTCTGGCCAGCTGCAGGTTGGCCTTTCTTCCAGTGACCACTGGTGAGTTTGCAGCCATCTCTGGTACCCATCTCTTCCCACCCCAGCCCTGAACTCCTCTGCTCTGCCTCCTGCCTCTCTGCCTCTCCAGGTCCCTGATATTGTGCCAGGATTGAAGGTCTCTACATGACATCACTGTGTTAACGCTGAAAATATCTCATTCTGCACAAAATAATTACTTGTCGGTACAACCTCTATAAAGCTATGATTGCACTATTGTCATGGTTTAACCCCAGAAAGCAAAGGTGAACCAAACCAGCCACAGCCATCTGATTAGATGAAAAAAATCTATTTCAGCTAAACCAAGAAGAAAAAAAAAAAAGCTGCAGGTCAGGCAATGCAAGTTTAGACAAATAGTCTAAAGTTTAGGCAAATCTGACAAGCCTCAGTCCTCAAGCCTGACCAGCTCAGTAGAAAGCTCATGGCCTGCTACCAGCAATAATGTGTTACAGGAATACACAGCTAGGCTTGTGAAGGGTCTAAATTTTATCACTGAAAAAATATCAGTATGGGCTTACCTATATCTCACACAGTAAATAAAAAAATAACTCTTCCTAGTCCAGTTAAAAGACATATTCTGTTATGTCTACTGCTGGAGGTTCAGATCACAAGTTAAAAAAAGTCCATATGAACAGTTTTCTGATGCAAATTTTTGAATGCACTCAGGCATAAAATTTCCTCTGAAGCAGAAAGTTTGACAGATAATTCAAGACATTTAGAAACTTTGCTTCAGTCTCACACCCTTTAGATGGCAAAAAAGTTCTCAGGAAAAGCTGTCAGTCACTGAGGATAGTGCTGGACTAAGATTTAACAGTGCTTTCCCTTTTCAGGCATTGTGAATAATGATCACTAGCTTCAAAGACACTACAAATTAATGATTTATGAGATTATTAATATTTTCTAACATGGTTCCACAATAGCTAGAATGTAGTGGGCAGACATCTTCCAAAGTGTTTTTCAGAAACATGAAAATTTATGTTACATGAAAAAGAAAATCTTGAATTCTCTTTTTTCCCATGTTTTCCACTGCAATGCCCCAAAACATTCAGTTTCAGCAGTACCAAGCCGAACTTTCCTCCTAGCCAGGAACTACCCTTTCTGTCTATGATGCTTTTCTAGGTCTGTATATAATTTTGTCTAGGTCTGTATATATTTTTCCAGGGCTGTGAGCCAAATGACTCTCGCAGAGAGCTCTGCTTTGCCATGGCTCAGTGAGTTTCCTCTAACCAGGTAGAACACCACAGTAATTTTGCTAAACACATCTTGTGTGTGTTCTCTCTATATCTGGCCTAATTTCTCCAATACACCTCACTGAGTATTTGCCAAAGTCTGTCAAGGAAAAGCTGAATTATGCCTTTAATTTTCTCTAATTGCACAGGGCTAAAACAGCATTTGTGTAAAATAAGCCTTTGATGAAAGTGTAAATTACTACTTTTCCATTTCTGGGTATCACCCTGGATTCCCTTTCAAAGGCAAGCACCAGTGTTAAGCCCCAAAAGGTGCCCTCCCAGCCACCGTTTTAATGCTTTGCAGAAAGTTAATATTACACACATTGCAACGGGGTCTGAAAAAAGGACCTGCCAGTCAATTTGCCTGGAAATCTGTATGTCTTTATAATCTGTTACCAATTAAAAGAAACTAATCAAATCACGACCTCTCAGTTAGTCTTCCCTTGTCATGGTGTAAACAGGAAAGTAGTTTTAAATGCTTATCTTATTAAATACTCTATTAAATGGTTTAGTAAGTTAAATAAAGCTGTCTACTCTTTCTTGGTAAGTGATCTTTACTTTTAGAAACAAAATATAGTATATTCAATCCGTATTTACATTAAGTTTGATATAGTTTAAAATAATGATGTGGTAGACTAAAGAACAGGGGGTGTGCCATGAAACGGTCAATGGTTGCAATAAAATCTATTAACAAAATGGCAAAATCTGCCCTGAACTTTGTAGTTGCCAGCACAGCACAGAAGAATGAAAATAGCTCTCCTTAGCCTCAGATTCACATGGTCTGTTACAATTTTTCCATGCCAAATGTAAAAGACACTTTGCCATAAGAAGCTCAAGCAATACAGATAAAAGAAGTTGGATGAATTTTATTAATTAAAAAATACAGATCTGAAAATGGTGTAGAGAGCTGGGCTGCTCAATTAATGCTCACTGACATTTTTCATTCTATCACATTATTAACTTAAAATGTATCAGCAGTATTCAGACACAGTTTATTTCTTCTGACCCATGGTACAAATAAAAGGCAATTGAGAGATAAAACTGCATTTTTCCAAACAAATCTTTTTTCCCTTCTCTCTCTCTCTCTTTTGTTTTTTTGGTGGTTTTTTTTTTTTTTTTTTTTTTTTTTTTTTTTTTTTGGGGGGNTGTTTTTTTATTTGTTTGTGGGGTTTTTTTTCGTTTTTTGTTTGTTTGTTATAATTGCTTATGGTTTTAGACTCATTTCCACTTCTAACCCTAGATTTGAAAATAGTATAACCAACCTTTTTATGTAATGGCTTTCAGAATTGACAATAATCATGAAGAGCATATTCTGGTGTTCATGCGTTTCTCTGATTTTTTAAATACACAGATTTAGACGTGAAGAAACTTTGAAATCTGTTTCAAACTACATGTGATTCACACTGCAAGCCAGGTAAGTATTTTGGCAAAAAATGTAGTTTCTAAGATAATTATAATACAAACTGATCTCTGTTTGGACTCAAAAGCAGACAGGCAGCCTAATGTATAGATAGTGCCAACTTAACTGAAAAGTTGTTTTATATCAACAGAGCATATACAGATAAAACAATTGTTTGCAGCTGAAACTTTGTTTACATCCATGTTGAAAACTGTGATTTTAATAGAGTTTTCAAGGGTTTGTTCTTGGCTATTTGATTCAATGACTCTATGAATGACAGCGATTTATTTTAATGTGAGGAAAATGAGCATCAGCTAATTTTACCACTGTTGAGAAGTGCTGAGCAGATCTAGCTGGGCAGCACACCTCTATTTTCAGAATGACATACCAAAGCATGGCATTATCTCAAATTAATCTTCAGAAGGTTCAAGAAATCTAATTTTGATTCTTTAAAATTCAGACATCAGTGGGGTCTCATAGCCTATTCTTTCTTTAGGTTGAAGGTATATTCAGAGGGTGATTTTTCCAATCCCAAAATCAGTATTTTCAGGATAGTCTCATACTTTAGATTAACCTTTTATCTGAGTATCAGATTTTCTTCCTCTAGTCCTTGTGCTTATATCCAAGATCAGGCAGAGACTTCAGATCTACATAGGCCTTTTTTTTACAGAATTCTTTCCACTGGAGGGTAAAAGCCACAGAGAAACCTCCTCCCTCAGTTTTAGGGTTCAATTATCTGCCAAATGAACGCAGTTAACAGCTGTAAAAATGCTGATGGATTGATAATTCTTGCAAAATATATTTGTCCCATTCCACTCATAGTTAACTGTCTAGAAGTGTTTTCTTCATCTGTCCAATTGCATTATTAGGTGGTCTGTGAGTAGTTCAAAAGGGATTTAATAAGGATCAGAAGGACAGGTCACAGCAGATCAACACTTTATATCACGCATGCAATAAAACATGCACGGTGCCTTTGTTTCATCTGTGTGTGAAAAGTTTGATTCTTTAATAAATTTGAGTGACCCTAGTCAGAAAATTCTGTCTCTAGTGGCTCTAGTGTCATCTCATTGATGAAATGTTCAAATTTTCTCTGTTAAGGATACATTGAGGAAAATTTAGGTACACAAAAAAAAAAAAAAAAAATCTAACGATATATTACATAGTACCTGTGAGAAATGTGAAAGAGGTCTTTTCTTTTTAGCTGTACTTTCCTGAAATTCATCTCACAACTCTTCTTTGCCTTCATGCCTTCTCTGTCATTATTTTCTGTACAGTGTTACAGAAAGTAAGTGAATCTAAAAGAAAGTCTCTGAGTATCACTGCTTGTAATTTACTGCAGAGGTAGCTATAGCTGGCTTTGTGGTTTGTTATTTCTCAGCAAAATTCTCTTTGACACTTCAGTTCTTAGCTTTATTACTTACAAATTCTTGTAGTTCACTTCCTTGCTTCACTGTGATAGTTTTTAAAGCTTGGCTACCTCTGTATAACTTAAGTACCCTTCTATCTAAGATAATCAGTCATCTGAAGCATAAACAGTCCTCCACTCCAGGTTAAGCTGGTGTCAGCACGTTGTGTTGGCTGGAGTCTTGCTTGTGTTTGTCTTCACTTGTGTTCAAAGACGAGACCTTCCAAAATGCTGTGGGATAGCCTGTGCAGAGCTCCACATGCTCACCTCTTCTGGTCAGGCTCAGCCTTCCACAGAGCATTTCAGTGCTAAATGGAAAGTTTTCATTTGGCCTTCCCTGTTTTAAAATACACATGTACTTGCTTTCTTGGAAGTCTACAATGTTTCACTTGTCTCAAAGGACTCTTGGCAGAATCCTTCAATGTCATTTTTGTGTTTAACACATGACTTGGCAACAACTTCTGTTTGCATGATTGGGATGAGACTTTAAACACTTTGAGGTTAAAGGACCTCTCAATAGTGGGTGGGCATATTGTGTAATTCTCTTTCACAGCAATTGCATTTTCATATCTGAATCCTACTTAGTCTACATTAAAAGGTCCTTCCATCATCATAATAGCTTTTAAGTATTCTGGGTGGCAACTCTAATAAATAAGTCTTAGAAGCAAACTATATTTATAAAAGGCTTTTTCCCACTATGAGAACATGAGATATCTACAAGCTTTATAAACTGTATCAAAATTGTTAATGATGCAATACAGACATGTTTTTGATTTTTGGGGGTTTTTCCACTTCTGCAGCTGGTCATGGATAATACAACAAAGTCCAACAATGATATTTACTCAAATGCAGCAGCACAGAGCCTTAGAAACTGTAGAACATATATTGTGTCTAAAATACCCTTCACTGAAAATAAGACTAAAGGGAAGAAGTTTCTTAGTGCTGATCTGTACTTGGCTAATTTTAAGACATTCAGCTTCATTCACATGTATACCTCTAGCACTCTACACGATCTGAGCCTGATAAAGCAGCTTTTGTACTGTAGTCCTTTATAAAATGGGCTCAACCCATATTTTTAAATGGTGTCTATTAAATAAAATCAGGAATTGCAAAACGAAAACTCTATTAAAAACATGCATGTCTACTACTCATGAGAAGGCTCACACAATGGAATCTGATTGTGTTGCTACTGAGAAATAAAACTATTGGAGCTGAAAAGTAAACCCTATTGGGAGGGTCATTATTGACTAAAAAACGATATAGGATTCTGAAGCCATGATATAACAATATGATATTATCTTTAAGGACACAAATAAAGGAAAGGAGAATAACCACAGAATCACAAAATATGCTGAGTTGGAAGGAACCCAGGAGGGTCATTGAGTCCAACACCTGGTCCTGTGCAGAAAAGCCCCCAGAGTCACCCCATGTGCCCATGAGCATTGCCCAAACACTTCCTGAGCTCTGCCAGGCTGGTGCTGTGACCACTTCCCTGGGGAGCTGTTCCAGTGCCCAAACACCCTCTGGGTGAAGAACCTTTCCCTGATATCCAACCTAAACCTCCCCAGCACAACTTCAGGCCATTCCCTCAGGTCCTGTCACTGGGCACCACAGAAAGGTGGTGTCTGTTCCTCCTCTTCCCCTCCTGAGGAAATTGCAGCTGCAGTGAGGTCTCCTCTGTCTCTTCTTGTCCAGGCTGAACAGACCAAGTGCCCTCAGCTGCTCTTCACATGGCTTCTCCTCAAGGCCCTTCACCATCTACATTGCCCTCCTTTGGACAAAAAAACAACCAAAACCCAAAAAAACCAACTCTGAATGCCTCAGTGAAGATAAATACTAACAAAAATGAAATGCATTAATTGAAATTATACTCTGCTGTAAATTCTGAAAATAAAATTTTGAATCATTTCAAAGTTCCGCTGAGAAGTAAAGTAAAAGGTGAAGAGTTGACCAGGAAATTTAGAGACTTCAAACATGGCTATTATGTCTGGTGGATAATCAGTAGCCCAGCAGTAGAAAGTGTGATAGATTGTTTTACTGACATCTAGGACCTGACTGAATTTAGTTTCAAGTTTACTAGTCTTTTATAAACTAAACTTAATTACAAACAGTGACCAAATAACCACAGTAATTAAACAACAGGTAGCCAACCCTACTCACAGATCACAAAATCTTCCTGCCACGAGTCTTTGTTTTGCTGAGCTCACCAGAGGGAAGTAAACATCTGGAAGTCTCAGTCTAAAGCAAACATTTATGATGGTGAATCATAGCTCAGCAAGCAAAGAGGAGTATGAAATAAATTCTAGTCTTCATTCTGCCATCTTTGTTATTTTTAAGGAGTAAACTTTTAATTGAAATAAGGAGATCAGAGACTTCTAGCAAGAGATGCAAGCTAGGAATATATAAACATCTTGGGGTAGTGGAACCTACTAGTTCTACCATTAAGAACTACACTGGCAGAGGTTTATGTAATTCTTAATGACTTCTATAAATACACATCAGCGTTGCTGTGCAGTCACATTATCAGTCACACATTCCACTCCACGGCAGCTTTTTGTGTTTTTAGCGTATTTTAATTTTATTTTCCAGACAAATCTGCTCTGTGCCCAAGACAGTGACACCATCATTTCTACAGCTCTATGATTCAAACAAAGACTGGATCTTGTTAGAGAATGGTGTTATGATGTGAAACATGCAGGACAATAAGCACTCTTTTCATAGTGATTTGCAAATGCCATTGTGCAACCACAATCTATCCATATTATTATTTAAATGGAAAAATTTCAATTTGGGGCAAAATGAGGAGAGGAGAGGAGAGGAGAGGAGAGGAGAGGAGAGGATAAAGAGCGTGCTTCATACCACTCAGTTTTTGCTTCCACTTCTGCAGGACTGTAGCTGACTCTCCATTGCAGGATATATTTTATTAATGTAGATATTTCCAGGTCAGCTTCTTCTCCAGGTTTCTTCAAGGATCTAGAATTTCTAGGTAATTTCATGCTTAGAACTTTATTTCTTTTTTGAAAACCCTAGAAATGTAATTTATTGCCACTTATTCATTCCACAGACAGGATTTTTTTTTTTTTTTTTTAAATTCACATCTTTCAATATAGATCTCTAAAGCAATTTGTCTCTATCTATCTACAAACTCTATTTCCTTTGAAGTTGAGACTCACAGNTCATTTCTACAGCTCTATGATTCAAACAAAGACTGGATCTTAGAGAATGGTGTTATGATGTGAAACATGCAGGACAATAAGCACTCTTTTCATAGTGATTTGCAAATGCCATTGTGCAACCACAATCTATCCATATTATTATTTAAATGGAAAAATTTCAATTTGGGGAAAAATGAGGAGAGGAGAGGAGAGGAGAGGAGAGGAGAGGA
>VZRO01001823.1:72864-143925 GCA_013397915.1 Daphoenositta chrysoptera
CTTTCAATATAGATCTCTAAAGCAATTTGTCTCTATCTATCTACAAACTCTATCTCCTTTGAAGTTGAGACTCACAGTTCAAAGCATTCTCAGTGTTAAGACAGGGTTTTTAAGGCAATAGCTTGATGACATATTAAATATGGGTCTGGAGAGGAGAGACAGAGGAGCAGAAGAGCTGTCAATGAATATGAGCCCCCTTTTTTAGAAAAAAAAGTTTAATCACTTTAATTTTTATTGTATAATTACTTTGGGCAAATGAGAAATAGGACAGAAATGGAGGCAGACGAAACAGCAGGTTAAATGTTTATTTGAGTTAAGAAGTGCTTTGTGCCTACAGCACCTCAGCACTTCCACGATGAAAGGATTAGAGCCTCCATGTGGAGCCAGTAATTGTCAATGAATCTTTTACACAGGTCTTGCTGGAACTAAGCTAGATAAAAAACAGGTGAGCACAAAGGCAGAAACACTGAATGAAAATGTTTACCCTGAAAGATAAGAAAAAAGTAGATACAGAATGTACTGGGAAATTATATTAAAAAATATTCTTGTTTTATATTATATGGAAATATTAAGCAAAAGGGAATGGCAGCAGCAGGAAGTATCACTTCAAAACTCAGTAAGCGGTAAACAAAGTTTTCCTTTACAGAATTAAACCAAAAATTATAAGCAGCAATCAATAGTAAGAAAAATCTTACGTAATAAACACAAAGTATAGCCTAATTTCTTGCATACCAAATAAATTGATTAATTTTATGGGGAAATGTTTTAATTTATAAGATTTGTTGCAATTATTTAAAATTAAAGGAAAAAAAAATAAAGGTGTTTTGTATAAGCCTTACTGAATCTTCGAAAATCACAAAATATTTAGACTGGAATGAACTGGCCTTCATGAGAGCTTGAACCACAATTTTGCCAGGGACTAAGTTCTGACTGAGCAGCCAATGGTTTCCTGGACTCTCCTTGTCCTTCCAGATCATGAGCAGTCCATTTTCTGTGTCCATGAGCTTAGAAAGCAAGTCTTCTGCACCACCTACCTGTGGGCCCTCATGGTCTGCTCTTTGCAGCTGATACACCTTTATTTTGCCTTTAGCATCCTTCACCACTTGCAAATCAAACCAAATCGAGGTTTGGTCTTCCCAGTTCCATCCTTATGTGATTCTTCTACATTCCCTGTGGGCAGACCCTCCCTGTTTCTGTCCTCTCCACATTTTCTTTTTGCCTTTCCTCCGTGATCCTCCATACAGCTAAGCTGGCACCCTGCTGTTCTTCACGGGGAGTTTCTCATAAATAAACAGTTCTATATTACAATAGGCTGTTTTTCACAGCTTTCAGTCACAGGGGCAGATAATGACATCAGTTAAGCTGCTTAAATCCACTGAGTTCAGTGAAGGTACTTCAGTTTGTGCCAGCTCCAAATCTGGGTCGTTCACAGAGTTTTAGTCAATTATGATTTACAGTGATGAAATTATGTTGTTCAAGACACACCTGCAAAATGTATTTACAATGTTTTTTATGCAGTACTTTGGCATAAGAGTTGATACTTACTGTGAAGTAAGAATAAGTGATTCTGTGAAATACACAATTGCATTTTGCAATACATTCCCTAGGCTGGATTTTATATGTGCGTTAGAACATTTATTAGAATTATTTATTAGCATAATAATTATAATTAATTATTAAAACACTTAGTTCTATTTTACTTTGAAAATCTATTTTTAGTTTGTTTTATAGTCATGGTGTACCTGTAAATCTATCCTTAATACGTATGTATGTGCTACTTCCTTCTCACTAATAGGGGTCTGCATGTATCTACAGGCACAAATGTGAAATTTTCTCCTCTGCTTACTCAGAAAATGGAAGATACTTACATATCCTCCACAGCATTGTTTCAGTCTATGGCATAATATCATATTACTGCAATTGTGGTTTTCACAGTCATAGTTCCCCATTTGAACAAAACAATAATGGTTTGCAGAATTTTGCAATTGTAAAATTAAGTATTCAATGCCATATAATGGATCTTTATATGTGAGAAAAACATCAGTGTCTCTCCCTATTATGTTGTTCTATAGCTAAAAATTTGTTTCTGTTCCTTAAAAAACCACGGACATAAGAACTTGAAGAGGTCATATTCATACTCACCATGTCTAACTGCAATGCTGCGTCATACTAATTCTACTTCTGTAAAATATTTAGAATTATTATTATTATTATCCACCTATTAGTTGACATCAGAAGGTTGATTGTGTTGACAGCAAAGACAGCCTTGTGTCTGATGGAATCATATTTACTAAAAATACTCCAATCTACCACTCTAGCTGTGAGAAAATACTGAGATTCAGTTTCGTTTCTTAGTGTAATTATTATTTATATATACCTGGCAGTGTATGCAACTGTATATTTTTTACTGATTTTAATTATGGAGTAGTATTTATAAAAAGGGCTAATTTAACCTTTAAAATAACTATAATGTGCAGCTTTCAGTAAACTTACTTTCACAGATTTATAAACCATCATTCATTGTTATAATTAGGTAATCAGTTTAGACTATCAAATGAATCTGTACAGATTTTTAAGAAGGGATGTTGTCTGTATATCTGTCTCTCTATAAAATTTAGAGTTTTCTAAATTGCTACAAGTAGTAGTTCAGCTTACAAAAGCTGGCCACTCCTAAAATCCAAATATGAGTCTCCCAAACAGGGCGTCTGTGCAGCTATTGTCAAAAATATGTGTAAACACTGTCAGCCTGTTCCTTAACACAAGTCTCTTTCAAATAACTATGTCAGTACCTGTGGAAAACCAAGCCAATTTATGACATCAAGGTCATACACATTTGGAGACAGGACCGCACTAAACAGGGAAGAAATCTGACAAAAATTAATAGATGGGCAAATAAATAATAGTAATAATAAAAATAAATATAATAACAATTTTTAAAATTGCCTTTGCGCTTTCTCAGCCGCCGTGGGAGGAGAGCAGTTGTTTCTCTCCTGCCCGTTGTGCTCCCAGGTGTGCTTTTGTGCGTTTCTCTGCGCACATCACATCTGCCCTGGCGGAGGGAGCGGCAGGGCTCCCGGGAAGGCTCTGCGGGACAGATGTGGAGCCTGCTCAGCCTCAGCAGGGCTCAGCCCCGAGCCCTCCCTGACACCCTGCTCCAACCAGAGCGGTGCTGCCAGAGCTTTGGCAGCTCGACCCTAACACTGCAACCTCTCAGCCTGCACTCCTCATCAAAAAAAGACCCCCAAGTGCCCTAAATTCTCTAGCAATTGCCCTGTGTCCGGATCCATTTAGCTGGTTTAAATCAAAGCAATCCCCACATAGAAACATGCCACATTGAACTAACTAATGGACGCTTTCTTCCTTAGAAAATATAAAAGTACATTCCCAGTATTTAACGATCTGCAAAAATATATCGGCAATTTACATGTTCACTAGCAGGCAGTACTGTAAAAATACATAAATAATTTTACTGACCCCGATGTTTGCCTTTTATTTTGCTGTTTACAGCACTTGCCTCAATTGTCGGGAATTGTCTGCTATGGCTTGGAGAAGTGTGTGTGTGTGGGGGGAATAATGCCCTCATACATAAGGTACTGTTGTGAAGAAGATGGGAGCATAATGTATTATTCTTGGATAAATACCTGCAGGAAGAACCTAAAACAAATGAGTTAACGACTTGACTCAAAGACAATTAATTTAAAGAAGGCAATAGGAAAAATTTAATGTTTTTATAGATGGCACACTAGAATATTGTGCTGAATTTGTGAGTTTTCCTTTCATCTTGCTTCCCCATCAACACAAAAGGCTTTCTGAGTTTCTGGAGTTGTAAATCAAAGATTGACACTGCTTAATCTCGCATAAAGGTGCAATGAATGAACCAATTTCCACCAACATTATTGGAACCAACCCAATGGTTGGCTTCAGCAGTGTTTCAAATTCCAGACAAGATGCAAACTTAGTTTACCTCTTTGAAATAAGTGCAGTTAAAGACATTTTTACTATTTAAAAGCCGTGTATTGAAATCAGCAGGTACAGCTCATCTGTGAGTAGATGGCACATAGAAATGTGTCTATATCAGGGAGATTGAATTTTCTACTTTACTGACAGGCTTGAGAGAAAAGTATGTTTAATCAAGTCAACCAAGAGGATCTGGTATGAAATATCAAAGGTTTTTTTTGAGGAGGAGCATGAGTGGGTTTTGTTGATTATTTTTCATTTTTCATAATGAGTGATATTTTTTCACAATAGGAAAAGATTGCATGACCATTTGCACTTTGCCTATACATATATTTCATCTGCAAGGTGGGAGAATTTATATCCTCTAATTATTTCCAAGGCTTGAAAATTGCTCCTTTGTTTGTAACAGGATCCTTCCACCAGATACATGGATCATCAGTGCGTGCTTAAACTGCATCCCTCAAAAGTGTCAGAACTGTAGTTTAAATCTTCAGACTAGATCTATGGCAATAATTTAATCATATTCATTTTTTTTTCAGGTGCCTAGATCTAGCAGATTATTGTGAATTGGATTTGTGCTGGGCTTTGAACTGAGGCTAAGTACTGAGGGATATTTGAAAAACATACAGAGTACTCTCCTCCTCGCATTTAAGTTTTATCAGCCATGATTCTACATGAATGATCCTATACTTGTATTCTATGAAACTGAAATGCTTTCACCACTAATACACGCTGTAGGGTCCTTTGTTCTACGAAGAAAGATATAGACATGTTTTATTTTGCATGGCTTAAATGTGCATCGTTAGAATCATCTGGATTATTTACACAGCATAACTTTAGATAAACATATAATTCTTTGCTGGGCTGTGGCTTAACCATATACATAAGCCTCTAATTCATCACAGCTTTATAAAGTTCCACTTACTTTAAATGAGTTGCTTGCAACACTTAAAATATAAAAAGAGACAGAAAGCAAAGAAGGGAAAATCCTTCAGTCTTAGTCAGATGCTTGGCAGGGGCAATTTGCAGCAAACTGCTGAAGTCTGGTAAAATCATAATAGGATGACAAAAATACTTTCAAGCATTAGCCAATGTTAAAGGGATTTTCCTGCTGCCATAATGGTACTTAGTAGATAGAATAGGTTATCAAAGATCCATGAGATTAATATTATATTATAATTCCCCCTCTTCCACAGTTACAGGAACACATTTGTTATTAATGACAATACTTTTAATTTAATTTACTAATTTGGAGTCAGTGCAAATGTTATGGACACTTAGGAAATGATCAGTTTGTAATTCCATATGTTTAATATTAAAATAAAGTGCCTCACACTGGTATCTGGTAGATGTCACTTCACAGTGAATTAAAATTGCTTCAGACCTCAAGAATCAAAGAAGAATTGAAAATTATTCAGCTATATAGTCACACTCACGGATATAATTAAAGGTCTGTCAGCACTTTCATTACATAAAGCCATTTTTAAGCAGCTTATATGTTGGCCATGGCATTTTGCTTAAATTTGGAAATGGGCTGTGAATTTCCTGCCTGGAAGAGAAGTTTAGTTTCTTATGAATGTAATTGGAATCAGATTATTTTCCTGTGTTTCCTGCCCATGAGAAAGGGGTTAAAGAACATTGTCTGGTTTTTACGTTCCTCCCACACATTCAAAATAGCTCTGCACTTCAGTTTAGCACCTTGCAGATAATCGGGCTCCATCAATGCATAGACAAATAAAGCTCATCCAGAGAAGAACCATTTTGTTTGCCTTTTTTATAGATGGCATGTAGATGAGCCTGTTTTATTTGCCAGTATGGACATATCCTTAAAATACTTTGCATAGACACAGTTGTCCAAGGTGTTTCCAGTTTGTCATGTACTCACCTTGCTGGTGAGTTGGTACATGGAGGTCTAGGACCATTTTAAAATACTAATTTGGTTTGAACTTAATTATAGATAAGAAAAAATCAATTTCCATGGGAGGTTCAAAAAACAAAATAAAATTGCTCAGCTATTAATACCAGAATATATCCAAAATGCATTATGAGTTAGGCAGACTTTCAAGAAAATCAAAGTCTGAGATTATGACAGAATTATTTAAAGTAGGACAGTTCACAGATACACTGCTTAATTGACTGCTGTGAGCTTTGGAGGTCAAAGTCAAGATGGATATATGCACAGTCACTGCCAAGGAATCCACTGAAAGCAAAGTGCTTGCTCATTCCCAGGAGAAATCACAAGACTATTGAAGAGGTTAAAAGAGCTCAGCATGCCCATCCTCCATCCAGAAAAATCTTTTTCTGTGTATGGAGTATTTCCATCACTTCTCTCATCACCTTGAATTGCATCCCAAGTGGATCACAAGTTGTTCTCACGACTGAAAGATAAGCAGTACAGCCTTTATTTATTTATGTGAAAGTGTCATCACAAATCAGGAAGTACGACTGAAACATTTTAATTTCATTAGAAGTCAGAGCAATTTTTTAATCATAAAACTCACAAAGAATTAAATCTTTGGTGAGAAGGTTACCGTAGCCTGTTCCATCTCTACAGCTGCCTAACAAAGTAACCAGGAGTTCTCTGAGACAAACTGTGTTGGGAAGGTCCACAATAAAAGCTTAAATAAGACATTCAACAGCATAAGAGTTGTCAGTCTTGTGTTTACAAATATATATATATATATATGCACACAGATCCAGCTTTTACACTTTCTACACAGAAAATAATGATATTAATATGGTACAGTTCACCTAAGATGGAAGGAAATTATCTGCTTGCACTGAGAATGAATTTCTGTAAATAAATTCAGTTTCTGAAGAACGTAGAGCCCAGATGTAAAAGTATCACTGTTATTATCAGAAAAATAAAAAAAAAAAAACACAAAAAACCCAAACAAAAAAGAAACAAAACAAATAAAACAAAACAAAACAAACCACAATAAAACCCCCAAAACAGAACAAAAAAACCCCAAACCAAAATAATAATTTNACCCCAAAACAGAACAAAAAAAACCCCAAACCAAAATAATTTAAAAAAAAAAAAAAAAACACAAGGAAAAATAATAGCACATATTCCTTCAGCAGAAAATAATGATGGGCACTTGCTTATAATACTGGGAGCATCATAACAAAAAATAACCTAACGACAAAATGCCAAACAAACTGAAATGAAAAAAAGAGAAAGAAAGAAAAAAAACACATGATCATGAATCCCTGGAAATGTAGCCGTTTCCAGAGATGCTTTACACCCAAGGGTTATAACAGGTATTAGGACTGAGAGGGACTGAGTAAGAACCAGGTGGATAACAAGAGGTTTTGCCTTCAAAAAGACCACATCAAGCTGGACCTACCCTCACTGAGCAGTGGTGATGGCCTGGAGGAGCAAGCAGCAGGGCTCAGAAGTAAAAATCTCTGCTGTGGGTTGCTTTGCCAGTGACACTAACTAGACAATTAAAGAAATATGAAGATTTGGCTTAAGACTGTCACTTCAAGTTACTGGAAACCCCAGCTCAAGTGAATTATGGGTTCCATCTGCTGTGATTGATTTGCAGTGAGCTGCAAGTTAAAATCTCTCAGTCTTATGCAGAAAAAACATGGGGTTTTCTTGTTGTTTTTAAAATGTTCACAAAAATACTTAAAGCAAAATGCAGTGATCATGCTTGCCTGACATTTCAACAGGTTTTGGGGTGACACAACATAGGAAATCGCTGAAAAGGAAGGGGGAGATTATTGTGTACATCCTTTAAATAACAGGTATTTTTGCAGTGGGAAGGTACATTCTGAGTCTCTCATCACTGCCCCAGAGTGCTGAAGCCCTCTGGTGAGGAGCAGCAGGGCCATCATAGTTCCAGGACACTGTGATCTAATAGTACCTCAGTGAAAGGCATTTGGAATAAATAAATAAATAAGTAGATAAACCAGAAGGGACATTATGAAAAGTTTATGTGAGGTATCTTGTGCAGAGCCAAAAACCAAAGCAGAACACTAGACCCAAGGAACCATTAAAATTGGAAAAGACCTATTTTGCCATTACTGAACTCATCAAAATGTGTTTCTGGAAATAGAAAAAAAAGCTTAAAAAGTACGTAATAGATCCGGTCCTGGGACTAATTAGGATGTGAAGGATCCATGCAAACTGGCCTTTGGACTTTGGAAGCAAAGTGACATCAGAGGAAGCTTCAGCATAGCATGGCTTCACCTTCACATGGCCCAGCACTGCCAGAAACCTTCCCAGTGAGAGTAGAGACAAAGTGAGGAACAAGCTCCTGGCTTATGCTGCTGGAAACAATTTCATGCCATCCTTTAACAAGGAGTTAGTGAAGGGCTGTTCTGCACATGGGCAGCTATTTTGAGATCACATCACTGTGCTCCTTGAGGACCAGAAGAGAACAGGGAACAAGAAAAAATTGAAAAGCATCATAATCTTGGTTTAATTTTGCATTTAATCTTTTTTTCTAAGTGCATGTATTTTGAAGAAAAAGAAATTGACTCCAGGAATTGCTCATGATTTCTTCAAATCTGTCTTTTGGAAGTTTACAAGTGGTGGGAGTTGTAGAGCACATCTCAGCCAGCATGCACTAAAGTCAACAGAGATAACTCACTGAATAAGGAATCATTGATTTCTCCATTAAGTTTATGATGAGTCTAACACTTTCATGAATTTATGATGGGATTTTAGGCACCATCCAAGGTAACTTAGAGGGTCATACATGCACTGTCACTGTACTGTGAAAGCAGATATTTTTAAATGTTCAGATTTTGATTCTGAAACAAATAGATTTGAATCCTTCCTTTGGGAATATTTTTTTTTTTATTACTTCACCAGTTTTAATATTCTAAGAATATTAAATATTACTTAAATAATTGATTTTATAACACAGTTTATAGATAATAAACTTTCAGCCTCTTGGAAATATCTATCACATGAAACAGCTTAGTAAAATGAAAAGGCATGTTTTGACTCTGTCACACATCCCCCCTGTGACTCAGAGATTGGACAATGTTTTCTTTTTAAGTGTCTGTAACATTATCCCAGGTATGGTATAATGGATACTACAGTCTTCAAGAAAATGAATCTTCAGCTTAAGCTTCATGATGGTGTATTCCAAAATAAATGAGTTTTATCGCATATTCTTTCTTAAAATAAAGTAGGTCAAGCTGCTATAAAAGTAATACCCCTTTATTGCAATGATCATCTTCCCCAGTCCTTAGCCAGTATAAAGCTATTTTCTTATTTTTGGGCCAACAGGCTGATTGGCAAGAAAACCACACAGCTGCAAGGCCTGCTGGCTTCAGCTTAAACCCAGAGTGTTCAGCTCTTCCAAAAATCGGGTCAGATGGCTGAGGTCAGAGGCTGGGCTGGTATCAGTTTCCTGCCTTCCTGGTTTGCACTGAAGTAAAGAAAAACTCAGACTGGCTGCCTGAAGAAGTCTGCTCTGGTTTTAAAGCTTGTACAATTATTACTAACAGGTTGTTTTGGTTTGGTTTTGGTTTTATTTTTTTTTTCAAAACGCAAAGACTCAATTGACTTTTTTTCAAGGTGGAAGTGTAAATAAATAGAGCATTTTGACTTAATAGACTGATTTACATTTGCCAGGTTCATGTAAATTATATTGATGTGAGAGGTCATCCTTAGGTCGTTATTATTGCATACAACAGGTCAGAATTATTTTGCCAAAACCCTTTTGAGTGAGGGAAGATTTTTCTGTTTGTACTGAACGCTCTTCATTTTTTCTGAAAGTTATTTTGTGAAAAAAATATTTCTGAAATAGTGACTTCACTTGGAAAATGGGAAATTTGAAATTTTTTTTTTTTTCTTGGATTTCTTCACTTGAGTAGTCAGACACAAGTACAGGGAAAGTAATTTTAGAAATATAAACATGAGAAGTTTCACACAGTCTGTAAATTTATCCAAAAGCAAGAATCTAGGACTCTTTGCTAAACAAACCATTGAGACTTTTCAGTCAGAAAACCTAGTATTTTTCAGAAAACACAAAATTTTTGCAAAGCAGAAATTATAAACTCCAGCTGTTCTGCTCAAGGTCCAAACTTTTCTCAACTCATGAGCTAAATGTTGTATTGAGTTACCATCCACTCTTCTGCCCCTCTAGTTCTCAATTCTAGATTCTTTTTTCATTTAAAACAGAGCATCAGATGCACAGCATTACAGGAGACACCTTGACATTTTTATCTTCAAAGACTGCTAAGAGGGTGGATTTATATTACAAAAAGTCTGCATCATTTCTTTTTGAAAACTGGCTACTTTTTGAAGACTGGATACTTCTTTAGCTAAGTTAGAAAAGTTGCTCAAAAACTTGGAGGAATAACAAGCTGGTTAAATCCAAGTATGGGGTTTTTGCATTTAGCTTGAAGAAATATAGGAAATAAGGTCTTTATAGTGAGGTATATACCAAGAAAAAGCTCCAGCCACTGTGATTAAATTGCAGGTCACAGTACATACTCAGTTTTGGATTCGCAACAAACGTGTTCATTTTCCTAGCCCAGGTTTTCCATAACCTAAAAATAAATTGGTATAAGTATAGCATTATGTACTTCTTGTCCACTCTTCTGTTTGTGTTTTGTAGGCAACAGCATTTACAAAATGCAGCACAATATATTAGTTCTATTTGATAATTCCCTTTTTCTTCCGGAATTGCTCTCCATGTTAAAGGTATACACATACATTCTTCACAGCATTTTCATAAAACGGTTTTTGTGTTGGATTTTAATCTCTGTTACATAAGGGAAACTCCAGATTTAGATCTGCATCTGCATGTTTGCCTGACTAAATTAATCAGAAGAGAAAATCAAATAATTCCAGTTTTTTATTACTCTTAACAGCTTGAAAAGCACCCCTTTAAAAGCAGATAGCATCTTACACCATGAAACAAAAGAGATGGTTGTTGAAGGCAAAATATGTTGAAAAGCGTGCTTTTGAAGCAGTCATTGAAAATAACATTGAGATTATGTTTCATCTGTCTATTAGGAAGAACTCCTCAGGCACTAGGAAAACCAGACTTTCTCATTTTATTTTCCCAAACTCCTAAACTCCAGAATCACGATCACTCCCTAAAACATCACCTTTAATATTCTTTTACTTTCATATCAGTGTTTAATGGTAAATAAATCTTTTTATTTCTAGATATTCTTGGCCTGTGTCGTGATAGGTTGAACTTGAGCGACCTGTTTCCTCTTGATCCACTTGTGCTGCTTGTCCCACTCCCGACCGTCTGACCTGCTTTATTCACTCCTGAGATCAGCCTTGTTAGCACGGCTTGCAGCTCTGCTGTGCATATCACTGGCCAGCACATTTGAATTAATTATGTTTTTCTGAAGAAATGGGACAAGAAACTAGGCCAATTATTCACTGTTAAGCAACAGAAAACATTCACACTAGTGGTCCCAAATGTTCCCCGCGCCTCTGTTTAAAATTAATCCATCAGAAAATCACAGGGAGGATGCTCAAGACCCCCCTCCAATTATTTAAAATCATGTCATTAAATCAGACAAATGCTGGCACTGCAACTCAGCAGGCGTTAATTTAACCCATATGCTTTGGGACTGTTCCTACATCCTTTTGTCTTAGCCAGAATTTATGCAAGACTTATTTTTTTTCCTATAAAATTAAATTGTATTATAAGATATCCAAATAATTTTGAGCCCAACGGGTTCTAAATGGAAGCTGGATAAATATGAAAAAACTTTAGCTCAGCAAAAGACATAATGACTTCTTGGAGACTAACATTATAGAAAGGAAGATCCAAAAAGTGCCAAAAATCTGAAGACTGGAACCCAAGCGTGGAAGTTGAGCCACCATGGAATTATGTTCCACAGTGAAAATAATCAAGATATATTCCTACAGATAGATGACAATATTCTGGAAATACCCTAGTAAAAATGTTAAATGTGTGCTTCCATCTCAGCCTCATAATCACCTTATGTGTTTTTCCCCACTTCTCTCTTTCCTTTCTTCATTCTGATTCTTTCTTTGCTTTTTCATGCTTTGTCACTTTTCCAGTATCTTCACATATTTCTCCTCTGTTTTATTTCAGATTATTTCTCATTCTTTCCCATGTTTAGCATACCTTCCTTTAAAATCTGCATGTGAAAGAAAGGGACAAAACAAGTTAAAGTTTAACATCATTTGGATTTATCTAAAATGATGTTGTCATTATGTACTAGAGATAGCCTATACATCAGCTTTTCATCCTGTGCTCATTACAAAAGGAATGGTGATTAAATTGTTATATTTATTTGTACATGACTTATAAGAGAAACTGTGCTTTTTGCTATTACAAAAGTCATATTAATTCTTAAAAAACACTAAAATTTTATATTTATTACAACACCAATTAGGAGAAGAAGAAGAAATGAACTTTTCCAGTGTAATCATGGCAGTGACACTACTCCATTGGCCATTTATTATGTGGTTAAATATGTTTCAGTGAAGGAATTCCAAAAGATTACACAGGAAGCACTTACCTGCATTAAAAAAAAAAAATAAATCCTCATTATTTATTGCTTTGAATCATGTCGTGATTGTGCCAATGCATGATATAAGAATTTTGTATGTGTATTTTTTTGTTTATTTTTTTTGTGTGTCTGTCACAGCAACCTACCATCTGGAAATGCTAAAAGTGCATAAAAGAAATAGGATTTATATGCAGAAACAATAACTCCTTCTTCAAACTTTCTTCAATCTGGGCTATGCTTTTGAATACGAGTTGCCCTTTTCAACTGTCATTTGCTTTTTGTTTTTGTAATTGGTCATCACCATGAAACTAGTATATAAATCTGTGAACACTTCTGTGTATAAAAGAGTGCTTCAATTGATTAAAGAATAGGCCTCTTTACAGGAAACTCAAGGGACGCATGCAGTTAAGACTGAAATACTTTCTTTCATTTTTGTAAGCAAATTGGGAATTGCAAACCAATTTTATTCAAGAAAAATCAAAATGCTTTACTACCAAAGCAACCTCATGCCTTGGACTATGCAATTTTCTATGAATTTGACATTCTTATCAACATTATACAACAGAAAATTACCATGAACTTGATAAAACTTGGTTACAAAATCTGATATCTGAGTCCAGAGTCTTCCTGCCACAAGGGGAGGAAGGAACAGACTTTGGAATCTCATCTCAGGACCCCCAGTCCTTTGGCTGAAACAGTTTTGAAGCTCTTGCAGCTTATTTTCCAACCCAGTTCTTGAAGTCTTAACTGGCAAAGGCTTCCCCTGGTGCCTTTTCAAAGTATGAGGGGACCATTAATCTCCTCTCACCCTGATCAGTTATGCCCTTACAGGTTGACATACAGGCACGAAGGGCAATGACAGAGGAGACTGGACTTAAATAAAGTAATTGATCCGTATTTACGGTCATTTCCATAGGAAATTCCCAAAGGTGAACTGGCTGAACCAGCAGCATGAAAAGCTGAGGGATGGAGACTTCACAGGAGTGGCTGGGGGAGCAGAGGAAGCAGCTCCTACGAGAGGGAGCTGGGAGGCTAAAAGGGCACAGACCCTGTCAGTGACACATTGCTGATGGATGGATGGATGGGTTTGCAGAGTTCCCAGAAAACATCAGACAGGGCAGAGAACACCTTTGAGTGGAGATCTGCAGGAATGTTTGTTTAATGATCTTTCTTTTCCATCCACTATAACTCCCAGATGGAACAGGAGGTTGCTGTGATCTTTCCAGGGTTTTGGCTCTGCAAGATGTGATTCTGCTCAGTTTTTCTACTCTATTATCAAAGTGTGGTGTGACTAAGAGACCTGTGCACTCAGGAGTCTGTGCATACAGACCAGCATCAAAATTGTCTATAAATAGGTCCTGCTGTGGTAACTTGAAAGTTACAGATTGCTTTCAAGAGGGAAATAGCAAAATATGCAACTGGAAAAGCAAATACTCCAGGGCTCAGTCAGAACAAACTCTAAACCCCTATCAGATGCCCATTTTCCTTCACAAACTCTCAGGAAGCATGTATGCCTAAAGAATTCCCCTGTATAGCTGGTTTCCCTGGGTAGAAATTAAGAAAAAACAGCGCAGAACATTTTAGTTGTGTTAGTTAAACCACGAGTGAAATGTGCAGAGCTACCAGATTAATTAACGTTGAACCCTAAGAACCCATACAAGTCAGAATAGCAAAGCCATATGATAATTTATACAGTTTTTCTGAAAATATTTACATTTCCCCCTCTCCTTTCCCCATCTCCTCTGAGCAGCTGTAAACCATTCTTTCATTCCCTTCTTGTGCCTCGTGAGATCCACGAGGTAAAGCATCCTCAGCTTTGCCTCAGGGGACACATGGCAAGGCACACTTGTGTGACATGCAAACGCTGACATGCGTGCCTCCATGAAGATTGGTACAGATTAACTCGTCAAAAAAAAAACTCCCTTTACAGCTAAATGAAAAGAATTAAGCACCCCAAAATTGAGATTCATGTAGTAAGTAGGTTATACACCTCACAGTTGTCTGTTTCACTCAATTGAATATAAATAAGGCTTATTTAGATCAAAACTACAAACCCTATTATCATAAATTCAGTTAAATGTTTCCCAGCATGTGTTTTCTTTTCCATGTCTGTGTTGCATTGCCTATGATACTCTGGGTTATTTTGTACTTGCCACAGTGAGGAGCTTCTGGTAGACAATAAATAATCATTCTGGTACTTCAGGTTTTTGACAGAATCCAATTAGAGGTGGCGTTAAATGTCTTATGGCTCAGTTTGAATCCCAATGAAATCAGCTGAAAGTCTCCCAAGTATATGTACTGGAACTTTATTTTAAATTTGTTATTCTAAGCTGTGATTTTTCCAAAAAATCTCTTCTCAATTTCAATTTTAAGGAGTTTGTTGTGAAAATGCATGTTAGTGTATAGTTTTGGACTGAGAACATGCTTCTATAAATATCAAATTCTCTTACTTGTTAACAGCTTAGCTGCAAAGGAAATTTCATATACAAGAAGAAGCTGTGGAAATTGTAGGAGTAAATTCTTTCTGAAGACTTGCCACTCCTATTGTCTAATCCTCCTCCCCTCTCCCCAGGACTTTTATTGCTCAACATACCTTAAAGCAAAATTAATCTTTAAAATCAATAGAAAGTAATAGGAAGAGTTTAAGCAAGAGACCATCTTTTTGGAATAAACATTGTTTACAGATCATTTTGTAGTCTTACTTTAGGGTCGGTTTCATAACTCAAAGCTGGTTCAGAGGTTTTATAAATCATTCACTATCTGGATCCACTAAAAAGAATGTAGTTGTTTTAGCTAAAGGATGCAGCAGAGAACAATTAAAAACAAAATAGTTAAATGAGCAACATGATTTTTTTCTTGCGCCTTTTGAAAAAGTACTTTTAAAAATAACACACTTTGAGCTAATCTTAATCATATGAGGAGAGATCACGTAAACAAAAGGCCTATCAAGTGATCTAGTTCCAAACTTCAGATGGACTGTGAATCCTGTTAAATTTTCATTTTTGTACATCCAAACCAGTTTTATAATGTAACATTTATTTTTGATAATTCTCAGAACTATAAATCAGTTTACTTTACAACCCTGTAGTGTTAGGATTTATGAATCCAGCACAAAATCTGTTTCCTATTTGTATGCTCTACTGTTTGGAATTACATGCTAGCTGAAGAAAATCTGCCCTTATACAAATGTGGTAACACAAAAATATATGAAAGTGCCCTTGCTTAGGTATGACTAGTCAGGCTCAGTTGGGCAGATCTGGTGTGTTTTGTTCCTTGAGCTATATAATGATAAATAAGGTTCTTGGCTCACAAGAAGAGGAATGTTATTACAAAATACATGGGCCATATACTTTATTCTGTTTCTGTTTTGTGCCTGTAATTCATCGTAGGACACAAAGGTTGAGGATCAAATGTTCCAAATTTAACATAAATTTATGTCACCTTAATTCCCAGTCAGTTCCCAGTCTGGGCACAATTCGTCTTAGGGTGTAAATTCCTTTCTTTAGTTCAGACCAAAATTCTATTGTGCACCTAAGCAACTGTTTTCCAAAGGAAACTGCTATGCATTCATCAAGGATTTCTCATCTCAGAAAACTAATAACTTAATAAAAAAATCTCAGCATCTTATATGGTTGAATGCAAAGGAGCTTGCTGCTTTTTAAATACTGCACAGAAACACACAGTAAATGTACTTTTTGCATTAGTACAAAAAAGCCTCCAAATAGCTATGGGCCTAAATTATTAAAAAGGCTTATTTTTATTCTAATAAATTTAAAACAATATATAATTTGGAAGAAAATACGTGTAATTTATACAGACTTTGACAGAACTGGAGATTTAGAGCTTTATACACAATCAACATGGTTCTGCAATCACTGAGCTGCTTTATAAATATATATGATCTTTTACACGCTGAAAGTTCAGGTCCATGGACAAGGAAGATCCCAAATAACATCAAAAGTCTCTTAGGTATCTGGTCAAGCTAATGTAGGGAAGATAAGTTAATCTCTGATGACCGTGACACATACAAGAAAATGGAAGACTCTTCATTTTCCACTCTTTTCGTATGGGATTTCATAGGAAAAAATCCAACATGGTTACTTGAGATTTCTTTCAATAACATTTCAAGAACATATCTTTAGGCTTAGACATATCAACCATCCTCCTGCTGTGAGCCAAAGCAATTTCACAAGAGCACTGTGAGCTTTGCAACTCAGCCCTGATGGACTAGGTCAAGGGGAGAGCGATAGGAAACACAACAGCAAAAAGAAAACTCTCCTGGGTCAGGGTTATTTTCCTGTTTTGATGTTAAGAGAACACTAACCCCAGCTAGGAATGTGAGCAGAATTTCCCAGGTGCTGACTGTGCAGTCACTTCTGTAGGACAGTTTCATGAGCCTACAGAGGTCCTGCTGAAGTCCAAGAGCTGCAATAAAACACAAATCGAAATTGTTGCAATTGCAGTATCTTAACAGAGGAAAAAAAAGTAAATGAAAAATGCTTATTTTTCAAAACAATAGTTTAAAAAATTTACATTTTTTTTTATCCAAATATACAATTAGCCAAAAAAACATTCTCAAAGCACACTTTATCTCTTGAAACATATGTGTGCTATTGTGCTCCATGCTGAGTGAATGCCCTAATACTTACATTAAAATGACATTCCTCTTCAATAATCCATCTGCTCAAATGAGGCTTCTACCAATGGATCCCAAGTTCAGTTTGACAGATCAAAATGGCTACATCACCTTTCCAGGGATACCCCTCTCTCTGTTTTCCTCGAGGATTTAGATGGATTTCTATTTATCTTTGGCTTTCCTCAGGGAAAATAGTGAGAAAAGGTCATTCCTAAGCCTTTCCAAGGCTACATAATGTGCCAGACGTCCAGAAGTCCCTTCTAGAGAAGCTTCTTATCACATCAGTTTAGTAATTGTCCCAGGCATTTTCAATGAGAAATCATAAAACAAGATGCATCTCTGGTGATTATGCAGGATATTTTTATTCAGCAGGTTTTATAATTTATTTCAAGAGTTTCTGCAGGATATGGATCTCTTGCAAGAACTGTACAGACAGCTACTGAAATAGTACACATTTCAGGAATTATTACTGATGTGTCTAGGCCATAAAATAAAAATAAGACAAATCGCTTGGACAGAATGAAGTTTACCTAATTTTTTAAAATGTCTGGTTTTATTTGCATATGAGTATGCATTACATTAAACTAATAACACTGACTATCTATAGTTTTTAGACAAAAGATAACATTAGTTGATTTCAATGAAATTAACTTTTTTTTAAAAAAGGATATTGAATTTAATTAACTCCAAGCAGAAAAATTAATAAACACTCAAGCATAGTTACATACCATTGTCTGACAAAGGCCATATGTTTTTTAATCCATGTATCAAGAGCCACTTAAGAGTCTGAGGTCAAAAGATGGTGTTGTACTGATTTGTATTCATTCCTGAAGTGCAGCCTTTCACAGGAATTATTTCACCTTAACATCTCTCAGAACACAAAGTCAAGAACAGAACAATAATGAGGAGCTAGAATGTATCTTCCAGTTGTCTACTGAAAATGAGGAAATGGTTCTTTGCATACCCTCTTCTGGTTGGATAAAAGTGCATTCACTCTGAAGGCTCATCCTATTAATCTTTTTTTTGGTTATTATCATTTAGATAATAATTGCTAAAGAAATTTTCCTACTGACTCCCATGCTGAACAACTTTGTTATAGGTTTTCCCTATGATTTACCATGTGTCAATAGCCTTTTTTCTTGTCCTAGCTTGTACTCTATAGCTAAGACTGTTTTCTACCTTTGGCACCTGGCACACAATTATTCTGGTCCACTGGGTGAAGTGTTATTTAATATAAGGTGTTCCTTTATTTCACATTATTAAATAAACCCTCTGCCTGCCTAGCCAGACACCCTGCAGTGAAAGAGTTAGCTGAAAGTGTGCATGAAAAACACCACATTTACCACATGCCAGCGACAATGTAAACCGTGCAAATAAAACAGAAAGCGCCTATAGGAAGGGTTTGCACAGCATACTTGTTTTTTGCACCCTAGGAATATTCTCCAAGCCAAATCTACGTTGGCTGCTACAGAAGGTTGGCTTAATACCCAAAAAGAGCGTCCAGGGCACTTGTTCAAACATTCCCAGTACCCCTGGCTCCGCGCACAGCCCGGGAGAGGGAGCCAGGCCGTGTTTTGAAAAGCAGCTGTGAAGCGAGGGGTTATGCAAAAGGCATCTGCTCTGACTCTCCTCTTGGCAGGGGGGACTTCCAGATCCTCGCTTCCTTTGCACTCCACCTAAACAGATCCCAGCTACTGCAAACTGGTGTGACCAGACCTAATTTTTCTCAAGGCGCGGGCTGAACAGTCGCGATGAAACAGAGTAGGCACGGAAATGTTAGCCTGAATTGATTCTTTATCTGCCACGTAGAACACCACAGGACCTGTCTTTGCTTGCCATATCCACCACTGAGTGTGCCATTTCAGCTTTACTGTCTACAATACAGGCAACACATGGTTTGTGAAAGGTGGTATTTTATAAATTTTATCATTCTCGTACAGACCCTTCTAATTTTGTCACACTTGTTCTACCAAATGTACTCTGAAGTTCAGTGCTAACTTGCCTGCTTGGACAGAAAAACCTGGTTTACATTCACATTATTCAGAAATATCATTAGTTTGTGGAGGGCTACAGAGATATTTCAATCCTCTCTCAATTTTAGAGGCATGGGGTTGGCTTTGGGCTTCTCAAGACTGTCAAAAAAGGCTAAAGAAACATGGCTGGGTATTTTGGGGTGTGTTTTTGTTTGCCTGTTTGTTTCATGTTTTGCTCATTTTTAAGAAAGGAAAATGAGCAAGATCTCATTGAAGCCTAACACTGGTTGCTACTATCATGGCAACAATTTTAACTGTTTCAGATATTTGTAAAAGACAATCTATCGTTATTTATTCATCACTTATTTTAAAAATAAAATAGTAATATAGGTTTAGAACACCTTATGGAAAACCATTTCAGAATGTAGCTTTTAAAGAGAAGATGTTAAATACAGATATCAAAGAATAGGTTTTTAGCAGTAGTCTAGTTAAAATCCATCAGAACGGCTGAGACTGAAAATAAAATTTATCAATAATGTTTATATGCAAAGAGAAATTTCAAGCATTGATAATGAATATAGCAGGTCCTTGCATTGCAAAACCCAGCATGACAACCAAGGCTCTTTCAAAGTGGAGAAATTTTCAGGTAGTCTGCAATCAGTGTAGCTGTTTAATATCATTTCCAGGCTCAAAGCCGAATATCCATCAAAGGTTCTAGTGAGGGAGTGTTTTGTGGTGGGAATTGCCAGGGGCTATCTTCAATTAATGTATTTTTTGAAATATTTTTGAGCATAAAAACCAAACACATTCACATTATTATTGCCAATATTCCCTTTGGTGAAATCTGTGTGAACCTCAGTAGCAGTCAAGTACAAAAACAGGTGAGCAGATGAAAACAGTAGTATGAATTCTCCTTTCAGTACCAAATTTATTTTGTTACTGAAGTCCTTAACTGAAATTTATTTTATTAAAGCAGTAAATAATCCTCAGGACCGAAGAAATCCACATTTAAAACTAAGAATGTGCTGAAAAATAATAATTTTATCCTTGATCCAAAATCAAGAAAATATTGAGCCAAAGGTTTAAGACTGGAGATCTAAAAACTAAAATGCTACAGAATCTGGGATAAAAATCTCATTTATTTTGAAGATACAAAAACACTGTAGTAAAATAAGATCTGAGCTGGCAGAAGATTTCCAGACCAAAATGAACATGCGAGAAGTGACGTAAGAAGCGTGAATAGCTGGATTGAAAACATATAGGATGAACAGCAGCTTATAACACTGTTTTAGAAACAGTGAAAGACATCTGGCCTTCAAAAATCATGATGAAGAAAGGAGATAAATCTAAAATTTTTTCAGAGGAGATGGCATTTCAGCAACTTTCTAGGGTGGTTCCTCAGCCAGAGGTCCTCCTCATATTGTTCTCATTCTGCTGACTTTCAGCAACAATAAACACCTGCCAAAATCAACCTGAAATCTATTTTGGATACAAAATATAAGATTCCCAATGGAGTTAAAAGAACAAACCTAAAAATATGCTTTTAAAATTTCAAGAACCGTGATATTTTGGATTCTATCCATATGAAATGCTGGTCTTTTTCAAATATGTGAGAGCATTTACTGGTATTAAAAAGCTCTGGGAATTGTCACTGTCACGAAGGAGATTAGTGTCTTGTGCTCTCCTTATGGTATTTTCAACTTCTGAACCAGCCTGTGACTAAATTTCTATAATGAAAAACGTTTGCAGTACTAATGCTGACCTCATTTGTCTCTTAAATGCTAAATGAACTTTAACCTTATGAATCTAAAAATTTTTCTGTAGAAACAAAACTCTGATCATTTATACATAGGAATGGAGAATATTGGACTTAATATCATCAGAGTAAAACACTTGGAATAGAAAATGAACAGGTGATAACACTATTTGCATCTCTCTCTCTCTCTTTTCCTTTTAATCTTGTTAGATTCATTCCAGCTGATTTATTTTCAGTTACATTCATAGAATACAAAGGAACAGTCTCCCCAAAGCTTTATTTACCAGAGTTTTGTAAATAGATAACTGAAATCTACCAGGTAGGATGAGGTGGTTTTGAACATTAAATAATCTCTATTCTCCATACTTTGCACTTCTTAGTCATCATTATCAAAAATTACAGTTCAGAATCCGAGACATTGAGGAAGGAAGAATAACTTCCCTAGAAGAATAATCTATTCTAAGTGACATGAGCATGCACGATGGGTACAAACAGAATTTTGGGATGTATTGCCTGAACTTCAGCAATCACTTTTTTATTGGATGGGTGTCTGAGCACTGGCAGAGGTTGCTCAGGGCAGTTGTGGAGTTTTCCTTCTTAGAGATATTCCAAAGCCTTCTGGATCTGGCCCTGGGCAACCCATCCTAGGAGGTTCTGCTTGAGCAGGGAGGCTGGACCAAGTGACCTTCAGAGGTCTCTTCCAAACTCAACCATTCTGTAACTCTCTGCCATTCTGAGGATATTGTGTTTGTGCTTCTGGTTTTCCACTCTTGCTGCAAAATTCTATTTGCTCTCTACTTCCATAATGCTTCAAAAAGTGTGGATAACTAATCACGTACAGCAATTCGCTTTCAGACATTATGCAAAATGAAGAGATAAATTACTCCCTGCATAATTTATCTGTCATCATTTTCAATATCATCAGCTGTACTGAAAAGCCTTTAGACTGAGTAAAAACTGGATAATTCTCATTAATATCTCTTTTGGCTGAAAATCAAAACTAAAACCTGGTTTAGTTTGGCTTGTTTTTCAAATATTGTTCATAGGTACTACAGTAAAATATGAGCAGTGCAGAAACATTTGTCTCTGTCTCTTGTTTCTTGTTCCTCTAAAGCTATGTTTTAAAAAATGTTTCAGAAGTTCACTCCAAGAGGAAAGTATTTTTCAATATTCTGGTACTTGTTTTAACCTTTTGCATTGGAAATCTTTTCAAAGTTGACCTGGACAGATTTTTAAAACTGGCCAAGGCCTAACTTTAAGGTTTTCCTGCCTGCTTTTAACATGACAACTTTAATTATAACTTTAGTTGCTGGTAAATTTTGATTAATGCTAGTCAATCTCCCTGTATTTTTAATTTTCTGAAAAAAATGTGTTCATTTTAAACCAATCAAAATTTACCTTTATCTAAACCTTAAAAGGAATGAACAAAAGGCTTCTTTTCCATGACTTAGTTTCAACTGATTTTAATTTATCAAATTCTGTCCTGAACTCTATCCATGATAATAATAACAGTAGGGAGTTATTGATATGGTTTTAGACTTACACATGGACTATTCTAAAAATAAACTCAAACTGTACAATAACATAAACAATCTGAGGCTACTTTAAAATAAATAAATAATCCAGAAAAATAATTTATCTCAGTTTCTAAGTGATTTCTTCCAATTCTGATGTCAGTGGATGAGGATGTGCTTCATTACAGTGAGCACTAATTGTCAACATTTTCTGAGTATTCTCAAAGACAAGTCAAAATCTGGCTGCTCATGGAGTCTGAAGTTTTTCCTGTGCAGGGAAAAGGTCTCCCTGGGTTATGTTTGAGATGGGGTAGCAGAAAATGAGTGGGATATTTTAACAGTTTAATTGTGTATTAATAGCTCCTTAGAGTTATAGACGTTGCAGAATGGGCCCTGAGTCAAAGCTAATGACCAGATTTTCACTTCTGTTCCTGACACATCCTCAGGAGCACTCTCCTGGCCAGTGTTTGTATGCCAAGGGAAACCCAGCTGTATTTACTCCTAAATTTTAATACAATATTGTCCTGTGACTGACTTAAAGCCTGACAAGCTAGGAACATTCTCAGGGCCCTGTCCTAAGAGACTCCCTTGATCATTTCTTGAAAGGATATGATATACATCTCTGACAAAAGGCAGGCAGGGGTTTTTTCCTCTCAGAAAACTCTTGTCATTCGTATTTCACCAGTTACAGAGAAAAAGGTTTGGGAGAAAAAGCATCACCAGTCACATGCTCCTTCAATAAGTTTAGAATCTGTCATATCTAGGGTTTACAGCAAATTAGAAAATATTTATTTTGAATTGCTTTCTTTCCCCATGAAGGAATAATTCTTTCAAGTCAATAGTTCATATATTTTTAATCCAGTTTAATGAGTGAATGTGTTGTTATTTGTAATGACACTAGCACCTGAAAAACAGCATAGATAAACACGCTTAGATAATTTGTGTGCTTTCCTCAAGATATGAAACATGGTTTTCCTGTAAAATAATATTTTCAAGGATTTCCCATGCATGCCTTATATTTTGAAAGTTCATATTTAAAAATGCAACTTCTGTGGAATGTAATTAAACAGAATAAGGCATAAGACCACTGTATTCATGAAAGGAAAACTTGTGGGGCACAAATGGAAGGTAAACTTTCCCTTTTCTCTTGGTTGAAGGAGTTACATACAGTCATTTTGGATTAAGCATTAATGTCATAGTCTACCACAGGTTATTCTGGATCAGTTTTTAATTATAAACTTTCATTTTAACCTATCTTGGTTAAATGTGTTAAGAAAGGAAAAATTCATGAAGTCAAGGGTTTATAGAACTATGGCTCATTAACGGGACTTTTGTCTACTTCTGCTGTCAATTATGTTTAAATATATATAAAAAGTTTCTTTTATTGAAGTACTTTGTGGTGGAATAGGAACATGTTCTATTTAATCATGCTTGTGGAATGTCTTTTGTAAAAGAAACTATTTTGGAAGCCACCTCCATGGAATGAACACTGATTTCAAATCTGTCTCTGTCCAGTGAAATGCTAATCAGAAATGTGCTTAAATGATTGAGTAGAAAGAAAATCGGGAACTCACTCAAGTCAGTGATAAATTCTTGCAGGTTTCCAACAGCTTGGTAAGGTTTTTTCATTGCCAACAACAATAGGATCATAAGTTTGGCATAGTTCTGTGGCAATAGGTCTGGTCTTACCAAAATTCACTGAGTTAATGATGAATACAAGTTCAGCAGCAACCTTAGAATACGAGATAAACAAAGAGACTGGAGCAAGTGAGCACCTTGCTAAAGGCAGAGGAAATTAATGACATCTTTGCAACATAACAAGCGAACTGATCTTCACCGTAAGAAGTTCTTCCCTGTAGCATGACTGGGGTCTCTTTGCTGCGTATCTTATTTAGGCACTGACTCCCACACACCAGACCAAACAGCTGCATCAGTTTAAGATACAAACCCCTCATCTTTCTGCTTGTTTTTTCTGCCAGAAGTTATACAGTGGGACTGGGGTAACAGAAGTGAAACTTCTTAAGCCTCAGTGGAGAGTGACTGGTGCAATCCTGCCCTTTCCAGTCTCAGAGGTGCAAACACACTTTGTCACCCCTTTTCAGACTGTCCAGTAAAGTGGTAAGGGAAAAACTACCTCTAGCCACCACAGCGAGATTTACCAAAGGTTTTGGTCCTGTTCTTCTCAGTGACTCTTCTAAATCCCCTTATTGTTAATGCTTTTCTAATGTTCCTCTTTTTCTATAGTTTCTCTTGGTGCATAAGACCTGATTCCAATTTTCACCAAAATGTTCCAATGACAGGACAACATATGAGAAAGTATACTTCCAATTTGATTTATGCAGAGCTGTTTTCCCTGCTATTACAGTCAGAAAATTAATAAAGACTCAGTTTGTATATCCTAGCAAATTCATTAGGCACTTTATGACAATGAGGGACAAAACTCTGATGTTCATATCCTCTATTTTTTCCTCTATTTCAGCTAAAAGAAGTTAAATTCCAGAAGTGAATGACTACCTAACCCCTGTCAGCAAAAGTGAACACAGACACCAGGAATTTGCAGCAGAAAGAGACCAAACTGAAGCTGGTGTGCTGATGTCTCCAAGACAAGGTTTTTTTATTCATTCTCGGAATATCTACACTTTCATAAACAAGACCAGTGATGTATTCAGGGCCTTGTTACCACACATCTAAAGCACTTGGACAAAATGAAACACATTCGGCCAGGTCCTTAGCAGTGTTTCAAGGAACAAAACATCTTGGGCCAGCTCAACATGTACTATTTCCTTTGGATGTTTTTAAGCACAATTTGCATTTTTTTGTTTGGACAGATAGCGATTTTCTGCCTTCAAAGTGCAGCTAAATAATCCTATTATTATCAGGAGAACAAGAAATAAAAAATTTTAAAAACTATATTCAAACCTTTTCCTGTATGAGGTGCTCAGAACAACTCAATCAAAACTTATATTTTCTCCTGCTTCCTTTATATGAAATTGCTTAGAAACAGAACACACTTGAAACAAACACTTCGGCAAGCTCCTTGAAATTACCCAAAGCCAGACTTTTTTTTGCAAAGGGGTTGCAAACACTTAGGTCATATTACAGTTGATAGCAGTTTGTTTTGTTTGTCTGCCATAGCTGCAGATGACAGAGATCCAAAAGCCATTGACTTGAATAGGCTTTGGATGGACTGTGGGGAAAGGATTTTCACTGTAGATAGGAATGCTTGAAACATAACCATCTAAGGCTCCAGTTTCAGAAAAAATATTCCAGCCTCTGTCTTTGACTCTCTCTTGCACATGTACACATTTGCTTAGGATCAAATTCCCTCCTTTGTTCCTGTTAGATAACCGTAAAACCACCAAAGCCATTCAAGGAGCAAGGTGCAATACAATGTGAATAAAGCTTTAAATACCTGCCCAGAGGTGGCAATTTTCCCTTCAGGCCTTGTTGAAAAGCTATCAGGCACACTCTCAAATGAGGTCAGCAGATTACTGCTCGTTTTTACGTATGACATTGTCATCAAAAAAACTCACTTGCATTAATATCATATTAATGACTGCAGTCAGGTATTCCATGGCTGCAGAGTGCCAGGGCTGGAGTTGCACTTTCTTTGCCAGAAAGAAACAACTTAGCCTGGGGCTGGCTGTGCTTTTCCAGACTGTAACTCACAGGTGCAGAGTGACTGCTCCAGACAGCACTCACCAACACATGCACGTCTCAGACTTCCTCGGAACAGCTGAAAACAGGATTAATTCAGTTACCAAGAAAAGAGGACCACGGCATAGCAGCCAAGTAGCTTGCTGCTATCATTTATTTTAAACTTTCAAAAGAAAAGAAATAATTTAGGAGGGCCAGGGGTGCATGAGAGAAGGAGAGTGATGGGGAGGGAGAGAGGAAAAAGGAGAAAGGAAAGGGAGCTCTGACTCAGTCAGTGAATCACTTTTTTTTCCCTCTGAACAAAAGTTCAGACTTACCATGAACTCAAGATCTTCTGGACTGATAACCAAGGTATACCAAGGGAACAAACTGTAATTTCTAGTTTCATTTTTTTTTTTTTCTGTGATAATCCAAACAAATAATAGTTATGGCTTTTATTAAACCCACAAATTTCTGTATTAAACAAATACTAATATACCAAGACAGTACATAAATCACCTTGGAATGGGGGGAAAAAAAAAGGTAACATGTTATATACTTTTTGCAAACAAAAATGTGAAATTTCATGCTGAACATAAATTCTGTAATTTTCAGAATTACCTTATGTAGCACAGAAATTGAAGACACATGAAATAAATGAAGTCCTTGCAAGGTGACTTGGTGCAGCCAAGAGGGATCCTCGCTGGGGACTCCAGACACTTCCAGCTCTTCCTGGCTCTGTCACTTGCTGTTGGATTAATATGGACCAGCCACTTCTACCTGTGTCAGTTATGCCCTTTACGAATGATGGCAGAGAAACATTATACAAGATAGGTTTCACTCCATACTTTAAAAAACCCATACCCTAAGAATCAGTAGATGAAATGGATGTTGTTTTGTTGCTGGTCTTTCCAAAACCCAGTAGAATTTAAACACAGGACAGGTGTCAGGTTTCTCTGCAGGGGGACTGAGGCAGGCCTGTGAAACACAGCAGTGAAACATGTGGCACTTGCAGCATGGGAGGACTGAAAATCAAAATATCAAGTTTGTGGCAATCATCAGTTAAAAAGAAATAGAGTTTTAGTTTATAGAATTAAAATAATGTCTGAAAATTTTACCTAGGACCTCACCTTGGCATCAAACTAATTTTTCGAGTCTGAACTTAATTCACTCATCAAGTAATGATAATTGTTCTCTCATTAGGTCCTGTTGCCAATTTAAAAAGAGTTTAAAGTGACTACAGTGTGAACAGGAGTCAAAATTTCACAGTTTACATACTTCAGGTCATAGACATTTTCCATCATTTTAGACAGTAAACATTTCTTTTTATTCATAAGTCTTTATGAAAACTTCTCTTGAAATATAATTTCCCACAGTCCTTCTTCTTCATTTTTGAAATTTTATAAAAATGTATGTCGCAAGTGTACTCCCATTCTTATCACCTCTCTCAGTAAAATAAAGAGAAATGATTGAGATAACTTTAAATAACTTTTTTTCTTATTCTAGACATTATTTTGTGAAATAGCACAGTGTTTGAAACCAGGACTTTCTAATTATAAAACAATGTTCTATTATATCTTTGTGATAGTTATATTAAGAAGACACATGATTTCAGTACTATGGACTACATGTGAATTAAACATCTGCCTAGTATAAAAAGCTACTAGGGCATCAAATTATCATGTTACAAAGCTGTGAGATTCATCCTGTCTCTGGGGATTTTCAGATATTAGACTGATGCAATACTTGTTCTTGGCCAAGTAAACTCTGTGCTCTTTTCTTTCTTTCATTATGTATAAATATGTACATGCATTGTTTATAGAGTGTGTATACTAAGCAAGGCCAGGTCTGATTCACAGCTGTGAAATTAATCATGTTCTATGTGCAGGGGATTTCAGGGAAAATTGTTTTATATCAGTACTCTGACTCTTCACAGTGTTTCTTTTCTTGTGTGGTAAATCGTTAAGGCCAGGCAGTACAACTGGTAAATTAAATCTATGATTATATAACAGGCTCAAAGAACAGAAGATTAAAAGTAAAAGAAAAAAAAAAAACCACAGTAACTTAAAACACATTGAAACATAAACATACAGCATTCAAAGCATAAATCAACAGCTTAATGTATTAACTACTTGGCATAAGAAAGACATTTACTCTTTTAACTATTTCTTCAGCAACCTCTTTCTGAGATGCAAATAGCAGTGCACAATGAAAAGTTGGCAGTCCTGCCTGACCACATAAGACATGAAACACGTGACAGGAGCTCAAATGCAAAAAGATCAGTGGGTACCTCTCAAAGTGTGAATCCAGGTTAGTTTGTGAACAGCTTCCATGCATCATAACAGCAGCAAATGCCTTCTGCTCTTTCAAAGCCTGAACTGACATTTTTAGAGTTGTGCCATTGCTGGTTTTCTAAAATTACTTTGACCTTGAGGGAGCACAAACCAAAGGGACTAAAATTTTTCTTTCTTTTACAATGAGTGAAATAAAAACTCAGGGAATCTGAGCATAAAAACATTTTTTCAGTAAAGTAATATCTATATCTTTCAAATGTGGAACAAGTTCTACTTCCAGATATGTCATGTGGCATGACTGGAAGGAAATCAACAATCAGCATGAAGAACTATTCAATGGGATTTATGCCAGCACCAGATAGCACCAGAGAAAATGCAGTGCCACTGAACTTATGGGACTGGCCTTCCCCTGGAAAAGAAGCTATGGACTGAGCAGGATCCCCATCACACTGGAAATGACAGAGAGTGAAGACAACTGAGTCCTGCACATCAGTTCTTGATTTTTGCCAAAGAGGCATTGAGAAACCTTTCCAGAGACTTCTCCAGATGTAGAAGTGGTGAATTACAGACCCCTGGCAACTTGTGCAAAATACGTTCTTTCTTCACTCTTTTTTTTTCACCTTTCCACTCAAGAAAGACTTCTTCAGAAGTCCTCTGGATCAGGGTCTGTGCTCCAATAGCAACCCTAAGTGAGATTGGAGAGTGAGATGGGGAGCTTCAGAGAAGATCTAATTAACCTGCATTGCCCACTGAGTAGGTTGAGCCAGACTTAATAGAAATAGGCAGCAAATGGGGCCAGATGCCTCTGAAAAATAATTCTGAATGCTTGTGTACTGAGCAAAGATCCTGTAGTCACAGGACTTTCACATTCCTCTGCTTGAGATCCACATCCTACATCTTCCTCTACAGCCAGGTAGTTAGGAACTTTCTAAGAAATCCTGGGAACAGATGGGGCAGTTCCCTCTAAAACAGTTTGTTCCAGTAAGACTTTAGTCATCCCTCTCCTTGAAAACAGAGTATAATTCCTCCTGCTGAAGAAATTACCAGAATATGGGATCCCCTCTAGACTTTCAGTACAGTACTGTCTTTTAGTGAAAACAGGTTGGGCATAGAAAAATGGATGAGAATGTCCTGACTCAGAGAGTAATATGTGAAATGCAGAAAATTGCTCCACTAACAATTATGTTTAAGAAAAAAAATAACAAATGACACTTTGCACCTAAGCCTTGAGAAGAGTTTCAAGTACTAAACTGTAGTTCTGTAGACTTTCTTGACTGCAGCCTTGAGGTGTATACCAAAACATTCTTGTGAATGAATCTCAAATAAAACCGCTGCTTTGACATCTCCTATCAGCTGCCTTAGTGCTGCTGAGCCATTTTCAGAGCCTGTCTCCATCTGAGTGCTCAGGAGACAGAGCAGAGATCTCACCCCCACACTTGGGGCACCCAAGTTCCTGGCACTGCAGTGCTAAGATGAACCAGCCCCTAAGTCTTACCTGAAATCCAAGCACACCATGGAAGAAAAAAGAAAAAAAAGACTTGGTAAGCATTGGACTTCAGAAACTGTTCACATCCTAATAAACATATTTTTTGTGTTAGTTCTCTTCTTAACACTTTTTTACAGGAAGATCTAGATTCCTATTTGCAAAGTAGAATGGAAAATATATTGAGAAGAAGAGTAAATAATAAATTCAGCTGAAAGTTGTATAACTCATTGTTCTTCCTGAAGGCATAGGCCCACATAGGGAGCAAGATATTATTAAAGTTAATATTTTTCCATTCCATCTATCCATCTATTCAGGACTTTACTGCTTCAGACTTTTGAAGCCAATTTGTACTGAAATGATGATGTGCCATACAAAATAGTAATTGAGACATGCTTATGTTTTTGGATCGATCATGACAGTTAAGTAGGTGAAACCATCCTGTTTTAATTACAAAGCAACTCCCCCTCAACTGTGTTTCTTATGCTTAATGTTTTTCCCCTAATAAAATGCAAAGGATTATTACGAGAAAAACTTATGTCATTTCTTGACAAAGAAGAAATATATTTCCTGTCTACCCTGTGTCTAAATACTGTTCACTTTTCTGTTTCAACAATACCACTGAGTCAAAAGCAGCTTTGCATAAACCAGGATTTGACCTTTTTAGGTTTCTCCTAAAGAAGATATTTAGGGAAAATGAGTAATACACTAAGAAAAGTCAGTCTGAAGTCACACCAGAAGAAAAGTGGTTTATAATATTCATCTTTATGATAAAAATATGTTTCATTTTATTTAACAAAAGTAAGATGAGCTACTCAGAACCAGGTTATGTTCCCCATTATACTGGAAGTATCCGAACAAAAAGAACTGTCCCGCATCCTATGTGTCAAACATTCATTATATGTTCTTGATTCACACCTTTAAGTGCCAACTGATATAAAAGACATTATGTCAAACATTTCTCATAAAAGTTGTAAAAGCTTGTATCCTGCAAGTGCTATTTCTTGGGCTCAGAAAATACGTAATTCTACTTAGAACTGCTGATTTCTCAAATGCCTGACTTCACAAATGCCATGGGCATTCATTCAGAAGGACATCTGTCAGAGAAGAAAGAGTTATGTTCTTTTCTTGATGTCTGTCCTTGTGCCAGAGCATATATTCAGAGGCAAGAAACTTGCTTTCAAAGCTTCTTAAAAGGGACCTCTACTACACATTTCCTCTTTCCAGAAGACGGCCACAACTACCAAACTCCTTCCTGCTCCTCCTTATGGAGATTTTGAATATCCTCTGTCTAGTGTTGGAATGAAGAAACTTCCTTCTCTCCATCTGTTCTTCCACGCTGTTCACCTGAGAAGAGTCTCTATTCCCAGTGTTATACCTGTGTTTTACATGATTCCTCCTTGTATAGTAAGCACAAACAACCCTGGAGAAGAAAGTAAAATCTGTAGACCTTTGCTGATGTTCAGAATGGAAAATTGTATTCCTTTCTTCACATTCAATGAATTATTGAAGATTTCCTTGAAAAATAGAATGTTAACCCTTGTAGGAGTAGATAAACACCAAACTAGCATTTCATATTACATGAAAAAAATACCTCAAATATTTTTTTATTAATGACTAATCACAGACTCATAAAATTATTTAGGTTGGAAAAGAACCTTAAGATCGTAGAGTCCAACCATGAATGTTTGTCTTAATTAATTTTGAAAGGCACAGCTTAAAGAGTTTTTCAAGCTGTGAATCCTAATCTCAAATACCATCAAACATATGAGCATCTGTAACACAAAATCTCTTTTTCCCTCAAATATGTTATTAACAGATGTCTGCCTCCCGCACATTCTGCAAACTGCTCACAGGTGGCAAGGAAATTGTTTTAAAACACTGCAGCAAAGACTTAGAGTAAGCTTGTACCACCTACCCAAAGAGACCTTAACAGATCCCCAGAAAGTCATCACGGAAGAATAACACAGTATTAGAACCAGAAGGGCTTTCTTCAAGAAACAGAAAATGCTTTCAAGCAAAGCACTGGATTTAAGCATAAACTCTGGCAAGCCTAGAATAAGATAGGCCAGAAATCACTTTCTGAAATAATTGCAAGAGGGTTAAAAACTGTGAATAAAACTTTTTTAAACATACCAAAACCAGGAAGCATGCCAGTTTGTCTTCAGGGTTGATAGTTAATATAAAAGATTAAAAAAAGAGAATTTCTCCAAGAAGATGCAGTCTTAGTAGAAATACTAAGTGAATTATTGGCATTGGTCTTCACTATAGAGTAATGCAGGTAAGCTCTGACACTGAGCCTTTCCTTATGGCAGACAAATCCAGGGAAATAATTCAAACTGAAGTTTATTTACAATAGTTTCAGAGTTCTGATGACTTTTTTATCATTGAAAACACTAAGAAAGCAAAATAATTTTCCCTCGAAAACTCAAAATCAGATTCTATTTGAGATGGCCAGAATTTCTTAAGTCATCTTGGGTGCTGGAAGACTGAATGAAATGGTGGGTTTTCAAAGAATCTGACGGGAGATATCCAGGAAAACACACATTAGTAAGTCTTTTCTTTTTTGGACCAAGTAGCTGAACTGTATAATGCACCACATGAATAAATACGATTTAATGAAGAACACTCAGTATGAGTTTAGCTGGGGGAAAATGTGCTTCACTGGGGACTGGGAGAAAAAAAAAAGAATTACATATGAGCTCCTTCATGTAACACTTGGTTTTTCAAAGAACTTTCAAAGTTCCTCATCAAAGTTCTTACTGTAACAGGGAAGGTTTTCTCTCAGACTCATGGTCAGTTAAAAGCTGGGAAACAAATAATGAGAACAATTTCAAATGTTACTATTTTTAATCCATGAAGACCTGCACTTCAATGCATATGGCTAAATATATATGGCTTGGGGTGAAAAGGAAAACAAAAACTGTTGATACACATCTTTTCAAGACAGTAATGCCACAAACTGATTTTGGAGAGTTGAATATGTTAAGATGATATCGGATGGTTAAAAGGCCAAATGAAAACTAAGTGTTGATAAATATAAAATAGTTGAAGTCTAGTTACTCATATGTCATTATGGGCTTTAAATAAATTTCTCTCAATGAGGAAAGGGATCTTTGGATCAGTGTTATTTCTCTACAATCACCGGTTCAATGGTCGTCAACAATCAGATGACAATAAAATGCTGTTAAAGACAATAAGAAACCTTGTACCACTGTAAAAATCAAACACACCTGCTATGCTGCTGAAAGTGATCCTCACCACTCTCATCTCCAAATAAATAGAGTAAAACTTGTAAAGCTGTGACAAGGATGATGAGAGGAACGCTTTCCATCTGAGAAGTTTTTAAATAGTCTAGAACTCTTCTCAGGAAAAGAAGGAACCGAGAGTGATTTGACAGGCTGTAAAATCATTAATAGGTTGAGAAGGTCACTGGGGAATAATTATCCTCTTGTATTTTATAACACAAGGATGAGAAAGAACTAAGTAGAATTATCAGGCAGTAGGTTTGAAGGAAGTAACTGGAGTGCTTTTTCACACAACACCTCATTATATTGTGGAACTCACTGCCACAGATAATTTGCCATGCCGAAAGTGTAAATGGATTCAAAAACACGTTAAAAAAATTAAGCACTGGAAGATCCATCAAAAACTAATAAACCTGATGATGTGGTGTAATCTTCAGTTCAAGAAAGTCCCAAGAAGAGATGGCTGGAAGCTGCACAGCTTTGCAGCTACCAAAGCATTTTCTGACCACTATCAACAACATGATGTTGACACAGATGAGTTTTAAATCTGACTAAAACCAGATGGTTTTATATGCTTAACTTTTGTCACAGTTTCTAGTGAGTTTGCCTCATCCTGAGCAAAAATCCTGAGGTATATTACCCCTACGTTCTGTCTTTAGTGACTATTTCCATCTAACACTTGATTTGGGCCCATGTTTTACACGTCCATGCCTTCATTCATCTTTGATGCTTGGACTATAACCATGAAGAGAAACCAACATTCATTTTATGTCAAATCAGTCCAACCAGGACCACATTTGTCCCTCTGAAAGGACATGTTCCTTTCCCTTGATCACCTAAGTTTTTAAGTTAGGCATTTTAGTTCCATCATAACAGATAGACAGATCTGGATGGCAGAGTAGTTTCAGATTTCCTTGGCTTTATTAAAATTTTAAAAAAAAAAAAAGGAAAGAAAAAGAAAAAAAAAGGAGGAAAAAAAGGAAAAAAAAAAAGAAAGGGGTAAGAAGATGAGAAGGTGTCTAGAAACACAGAAGAAACTATGGACACTAAGTTATAAAAGTCAAAATATTTCTTTTATTGTTGAAACTTCAACTGGTAGACCATAGCAAGATGTAGCACTTTTTAAATATGTAACATATTTCCATGCACAAAAATTGCAGTCCTTAATGTTATATTTAAGTCACATTTTCCTGCCTCCTATGTTTCAATATTACAAATAAAACACTGAAAATTATTATTTATTTGTTAATCCCTTTCCTTTTCACTGCACTGCAGAGGAATGCCATTGAGTGGGTGAAAAAAGTCACAGTTTATAAGGAACTTAACTGAAAGCACAATGAAGTTCTTTTCTCTTTTTTTTTTTTTTTATATTTTGTAGGGAAGAGCCAACAATCTAATCAGTTTGGTATGTGATCAGCCCCAATTTTCCTTTTTGGTCCAGGCACACCACTGACCTCCTCTTGTACAAGAGCTCAGGAAAGCGTATGATTCTCTCCATGTACGGATCTTTCAGTCAAAAAGAGATTTCCTCTTCATCATAACACCCTTTAGCTTATTGGTAGTATTTTCAGGAGAACTCTTCTAATTTCATCTCCAGTTTGTCAGAGAACTGGTGAATGACTAATCAGTGATTTAAAAAACATTGATTTTCTTCATGAAGAAACCTATACTTATGTCATGGTGTTCCTGTTAAAGAGTGCAAGAGAGGCATCAGCTTTTGTAGAATGTGCTCTTGTACTCGCTTCATAGGCAATTCCAGCATCATTCAAAACAACTCACCAAGTTATTAAGTCACTCTTAAAAGCTGAGTATTCACAATTTACATATGTCCAGGTTCCTGGGCTTACAGGAGTCTCTTTTAGGCCACTGAAGCCAGATCCCAAAATCTGGCACCCATAAACTAGGTAATACCTGCAATTACTTAATGGCTCTAATTTCAAACTGTGGTGAAAAACATTTATCTACAGAAAAAATTCCTGATTATCATAGTCCCTGTATAATAAGCCTAGATAGAAATTGAAGTCCAAGGCAGGGAAGATTCCTTAGGTGCTTCTAAACAGATTCAAATTACCTATGTTTGAAAATGTTGAACTGTTAGCACCCTCTTTTTTCTTTTTTTTTGTCAGGGAGATTCTGTGAGAGATATTCTGCCTCTTCTATGTCAAAGTGAAAAAAGGTGTGCTTTGATAATAGCCTGCCTGTCTTGTTGCTGAGATGCTATTATTTTGTGTTTCAAACAGTTGGAGATTGAGAAAAGGTGTTCCCTTTCCCTACTCAAATTTCATGACACTCTGCTATTTTTTTCCCATGATATGGGAAATCCCACTCAAGGGAGAAGATATATATGACTGCAACTTGCAGTTACTCCGGGATGACAAATACCATGATGAAACAGAAGAAATTTCCCATTAAAATAAACCACATGTCAGCTTTCAGCTCAGGTTGAGCCGGCTCCCAACTAAGGAAATATGCCTTAGCTGTAGATCATGGAGTAAATACCCATCTGCTGTACTCAAAGTGGCCCGTGGAGAAACAAACAGAAATATGAGCTAGCACTGACTATGAGAATGAGCAGAAAAGCCCCCCAAGAGCAGCCATCCCATGCTTTCACCCGCGCATCCCTAAATGAAAGAGATGCACACAACTCCTTGCCTTAGGCAATGCTTGATTATCTTATATCAAAATAACCTGTGGAATTCAAGGCCAAACATTCCCAGTGAATGCTGGGCCTCATGCTGCTTAGGGTATTCCCTGTCAATGGATATAAAAAACCTGAAGAACTGAAGCAAGGTCCAGCAAAATATAACGAATTTGCTTTGCCATAGATAACAGATTTCTGAGGACACCAACTAATTCAATAAAAAAGTAATAAAAAATAAGTTTGGGGAGTAAAGGAAAAACTGTAAATAGGGAAGAAAATGTAATAGAAAAAAACCCCAGTTACAAGTGATTAGCTTTCTCCATTCTTTAATTAGGAACAATGTGGAGAGAAGCTACATGCTTAGTTTTCAGTTTAGCCGCCTCAAATTGACTCTATCCCCACAAAAGCCAATACTGAAGTGCTTAGGAATTTTTTGATAGATTTTTTCCCTAGTACTTCATTGTTTCAACAAAAGGCAAAGATTTTCCAAAATGTATATATTAACAAATTTTCTCTGGGCAAAATTTCATATCTACCAAAAGGAAACCTGAGAGCCTAAATGCTATAACTGCTTCTACCTCTCCTATCTTTCTTTCACTCCCCCTTAATCATACTCCATTCTCAATTTCATAAAACCTGATTTTGTCTTGACTCAGACATTCAACTAAATCTACACAATGATTGCTTTCAGGTCAGCCTGCTTTGGTGTAATTCCTTAGATACACACTGGGGAATAAAGTATTCCAGAAAAAGCAGATGAAACAACTTTCCCGACATGAGAAAAAATAGTTTTAGATGGCTGACAGGGTCTCAGCCTTGATATTTGAAATGTCCTGGCTCTAAGGTACATCTTGTCCTTCTTGGATGAAAAGTCAAGATTAATATTTTTCTAAAATATTCATTTCATTGAGTTCAAGCCCTAGTCATGAGTAAATTAGGCAGGACTTATTAGGTCACCAAATGTTCTTTTCTCTGCTGAAGTGGTCAAACAGGTGATGGGGAGTTCTTCCATGAATGGGACCATCATTACCCATATACTTAATTACAAAGAAATAGGAATGGGATGCTGAAGGGACTTTATTCCATATGTAGTGCTTCCATTCCTGTTAAAACAAGCACAATATATTAACAGAAGCAGCAGCAATTCTATTTGTGGTCTTTTTTACAAAAAGGAAAAAAAAAAGAAAAAAATATCTCATTCCATACATAGTTATATTTCACTGTAAAACTAAAAAACTAAATTAATTTCTGGTAAAACTGAGTTTGAAAAAAAGTCAGAGAAGGCAAAATGACTATTGTATATTTAATGGATACACAGTGGTGCTTCAATACTCACTATCTCAACTGCAAGGCTATGCCTGTGAATAGTTTGATAATGGTGAAAGTGATAATTTTTATTATGATATTGCCTTTACATTTCTTTAAGAGACACATTTAATAACTGTTTTACTATTTTGTAGTTTTTTACCACAAAAAATACATTTACTAGCACTTCTATCTAGAGATCTTTGGTTTTAACTTAAATGTTTACTTAATTTTTGAAACATTGAATTTATTGCATTTTAAAAGCATACACATGCAATCTTCACTGATCCCTTTTGGATCATGACCTGAGGAATATAAGAGCCAGAGTAGATTTAAATATAAAATTGGAAATCACGATGTTAAAGTCATGAGCAATAATAAACAACAGATTATTATAATGCATTTATTCCCATGTAGCAATCAGCTTAAAATAAATAGTAGACCTTTCTGAACCACATGTAGACTACGTGATGGCTCCTCTGTCCAGAGTGATTTTCCCCATTAAACAGTACTGTTCCCTCAAAAAAACATTTACGCTGACTCCCAAACAAAAAAATACTTATTATTTATTCTTGGTGGGTATAGCCCGTATTAAAAAGTAAAAATTAAAAAATTGCTTGTATTCTAAGGGCAATAATGTTCCAGAAGTCTTTAAATGATATGCTGATTAAAAACTGCTGAAGAATGAACATAAAGAACATCTTTTCTTCCACATTTTTCAGCTTTCATTGCATACCATGATTTCCTGTATTTGTCAAATTTTATGTTATGTTTGGGTTTACCTCTCATAACTGTTTGAAAAATGAATATTTCACATGAATATCCCACTACAACATTTATTTCTCTTCCATGTCCCACAGACAACAAGTCACCTGCGTCTCTTTATTCTCTCCCATATAATTTAGCTGACTTAGTAGTTACAAAAATACCTCCTCTCTCCTTTTTGCATCACAGTTCCAAACTACATTTTCTCCCCACAGGTCTAATTCGTAACAGGTTTAATAAACCTTGGAGCTATCTCTCTCTGATTTCGAGGTTTGCACCATTTCATACCTGAAAAAAAGTCTTCTGTGCTGAATATCCTGTTTATTCAAACTATCTCAGCTGCTCTAACAAAGGCGTTCCCTTACAGGAAGCTGTCTGTCTCAGTAGGGACATGAATTTACTAATTAAAAGAATCTGAGTTTTGTTATTCATTAGTCTATCATTTATTTTTAGCTCAATAATAAAAAAGACATGTAATGAGACTGGCAGCTAATATAGTGCTAATACAATGTGGTTAGCACACTTTGGCTGGCAACCCATCACATACCACTAGGAGTAAATAATTAATGGCTTTGAGAATAACCACTGAACTTTAATTTATTCGCAGATACAATGATTATTGGTAATGATAAGTAAAACTGTAAGTATACACAAGTTAGCATAAATTATTTAGAAAAGACTAAATTTTCAATGAACAACCTAGATGAGCTTAGGCTATACGAAAAAGTTGGAGGCATAGTCATTAAAATTGTAGATGGAACTGTATGGTTTCACCTTTTTTGGTATTATATTTCAAAAACCCTTTGTTGAAAGAAATGGCGTGATGGAGACAGAAGTGATGAATGCACTGAAAAATTGCTTCCTGTCATAAATGACTTTATAAACCTACTGGGAAATTTTTCATGTCTACATCTGCTAGATGGTGACTAATGCAGGATAATCAAATTAGAAATCATTCAGCCAGTAGGGACTAGTGACCACACGAAGGTCCAGTGACTAAAGCAAGATTAGAAGTTGATATGTGTAAATCACAACTGATTCTAATCAGAAGCAGATGCCTGATTTCAGACAGGTCTTCACGGACAAGACGTCAGAAAAGATTAGAAATAATTGAGTAGATGGAGACAATGAAATGCAGACTACATTGTTGTAGAAACAATTGACAGAACTCTATGCAAGTAGGTAGGTATGCATAGCTTAAATGCAGTGTCCACAGAGAATATGTATGTTAAAAGAATAATTACTTTCTACATTATTTAAATTAATAATAGCTAGTGTGTACATCATATATAAACATATTGTGAAAATGTGAAATTGATTAAATTGGACATATGAGATAATATTCTCATTTTCTTTGTGTTAGCACCATTAGATTTAAGCATTTGTTATTAATATACAGACTTTATGTATGCTTTTGAACATTGCATGTTTACAGTTATCCTAAAATAAATCTAAACTTTAAGCTGCATTTTAAAGTGTACCTACCAGTGAATATCAATTAATACCACAATATAAGTGAAAAATAAATTTACTGTAATGTTTATTATCTCATTCTTTTATTTTGTTCTATAAATTTTACTGCAACTTAGTGAAACCTTTCACTCATTACTGACATATATCTTTGTTTTTATTTCATATGTCCTATGTAGAATGCGCTTTAACACCTGAAAAAGAAAACAGGAGATGCATAAAAGGAAAATATAACTTTTTCTATTTTAATAATTTTAACAATTTATTGTCATGGTTTAGGAGTACCGGATATGAATGTGTCCCCTTCAGTACTCTGAAGAATAAATGCTAAACATACATCACCTCCTCTTACCATTACCTAATTCACATAGGCACAGAGAACTGAATATAGTGAGTTATATGTTGTATTATGCAGGTTTGAATCTACGCAGTATAACTTGTATAAAATTGTTCTCAGCTGTATCTGGAAGGAGATGTTTTGCAATAGAAGGATTTCTAGTGCTAGCAGAAGAAAAAATGCACTCTCTATAAAACTATGACAATATTCTACCTGCAATTAACAGAGCAGTGAGCATTGGAAAAATAAGTTTTAAGTTCAAACAACTGATAGATTTTAGAAAAGTGATTGTGAAAAGCCAAGGCATTGGTTAATTTTGTGAAATGAGATACTTGTATGATTCTTCAATTTTTAGTTCTTTGCTATTTTTTATTAGGTGACTGCTAAGGCTGATAATTTGCCAGCTCCTCAATATGAATATTCATGTGACTCATTGCACATCCTGCTCTTTGATTGGCCAGCCAAGTCCCTCATGGCTCCATCTCCTGTCCAGACGACTATTTTACAAATTATATTTGCTGGTACTTATTCTTGTTTTCCTACATAAATCCTCCTGTGACTGAGATTTAGACAAACACATACACAAGCTCTACACTGACATACAAGGTCTTCAAAGCCAAAGAACAATTTAGACAAAGCAAGAGCCAGAGGATTTAAGCAAAAATGTGAGTCAGAGGATTTCCTTCAAACTGGGTAGGTGGGTACGGTCACTGGGAAGGGCTGAACTTAAAATAAAGTTACACAATTTACTATCACTGACTGTAAAGGGCCATCAAACCCACCAATATCTTTCAGCTAAATGTTCTTTATTGATTTGAATTGTATGATTTTCTATATGGGTTTGGGAATAACACAGAATTTTGTCTCCACTACCACATTTAGAATGTGCCTGGACTACTTCTTGCAGGTAAAAGTGGTGACATTTGAGTGACAGTTCGGCACAACTGAAAACAAGGTCAGTAGGAGCAGGCTTTAGAGGCTGGCTGCTGTTAGAGAGACACAACTCATGTACACTAAACATGTGTCACTAACCCAGGGATGAAATCATACTCCACTGCAGAAAAATAGGAACTTCAACTCACCCAGCCGTGCACAACAGTTTCCTAAAGATCAAGACAAATGTTTGTACTCATATGTTTGTACAAGGGCTGATAGAATAAGAAAAAAGAGAGGAATTTGTCTAAGTGTATATAAGATATATTTAGAAGGATAAATTCATGACTCAAAGCACATGTGCAATTAACATCTAAGTCCTTTTCAGCTTCTGAATGCAAACATCTAGAAGGAGGAGAAATTAGCAAAAGCAGTAAGTATATTACACACACTCAACAGACAGGATTTTCAAGCAGGAAAAAAACCCCACTCTTTTGTTAATTCTTTGAATCAACAACATATGTTGTTTACTTATTGTTGCATCTTGCAGAAAAAATAAAGTTGGCTTCAGCAAATAATGAGCAGATGAATTTTGAAGAAAGAGGACTGTGTGGCTAGAATTACGAATACCAGACAGTAATGCCATTATACTGTGGGCTTAAGGTTTTTCCACAGCAAAATAATAGCCTGCCAGGCAGACAAACAAATTAGCTGATGATGGACCTCCCTTCCACAGCTAAGCTTTAATCCAAGACAGCCAGTTTAACTAATGAGGAATCCTCCTCTCGTACTACAATGATAATTTGAAAGTGGTGTGGAACTGATAAACTCAAAAGAGTCAAGTTTTTGACCTTTCTCAGGAGTGTCTTTGACATCAGCTAGATGAGAATGCGAGGACTCAGCCGTTTGAGTAATTCTCCAGTGATCTAGCCCCTAGAAAGTCTCAAATAACTTCCTTAGTCATAACAGGCACTTTGGCCTGACTCACAGAACAGACTAGCATGTAAGCTCAACTCCCACTTAAAATTGTTAGTGGTTTGAGTTCATCTCAGTTTTAACCAGCTTAAATGTACCGGTCTAGTCTAAACTAGACACTTTCTGAGGTCCCCACATAAGCTCCTAAAAAATCTTTCAGTTTCTGAATTTTTCTTCTGAAGTCTTTAGAATCCTGCTCTAAGACATGTGCCCAATTTGAGTAAAATATCATATATTAGCTTGGTGGCTATCTCATATTTAGCTCCTTTTGGACTCACACAACAGGAGTTTTCCAGACTCTGACATCTGTTGACCATCAGTGTCAGAGTATTCACATATTCTCATGGAAGTGCAGGGACAAGGTTCTGCCCTTCTTCAACACAAATTTTTGCTATTTGATCGTTGGATGGTGGAACAATCAGCAATTTATTTCACTGATACAGCCTGGACTGACTTCTTCACAATTACTATGACTAAGAAGAAGTCTGTAATGTCTTAGTAATGTACTAAAGGAACCAATGTTTGAAGAGAGGGTAAAAAGGGAGACAGATTTTCTCTTGCCTTCCAATTTTTACTCAAGCTAGTTTAATTTCCACAAAATGAAGTAAGAGTAAGCCAAGAAGTAGGTGAGGGTGTTTTGCCCTGAAGGCTAAAGAAACATGTGTGAAAACATGTTTTAAATGTAATGAAAGTCTAATCATAATTTGTATGGCAAAAATAATCTTCTTTAATGGAATTGACAGTGTCAGAGTAGTACTGACAGAAAAAAAATAGACAGATTTGTGGATAGAAAGTACATATTTAGGGGCAGATGTGCTTTTTACTTTGGTTGCCACTGAGTGACATGTTACTTCCCTTTGTAGCAGCTCTGTGAGAAGACATACAATGTCAAAAAAAAAGGAGAAAAGGAGAAATGAAAAGATACAGAAGTTCCTTTGCCTGCAATTTTTTAAGTCGCCATGATAAGACATTTCACAAAAAAAAAAAAAAAAGGAACCAAAAAGCAAAAAACCCCAAACAAACAACAACCAAAAAACACAAACCCACCCAAAAACCCCACAACAGAATGGATTTAAAATAAAGACTGTGGAATCAGACTTTTCCCTCCAAATCAGTTTTTGTGTCTTTGGTATCTAGAGTTAATGACAAATGGCTTAGTAGATAATTTATTTTTCTCCTGGAGACATGGTGGATCTTCGCTGAAGAAAGTTCATATCATGTTCTGATACTCAGGGAGGAACGTGGGGACAAAGCAGTAATAGTTCATTTGTACAAGAGATAAACTGCTGCAATGACCTTCCAATTCTGGTTTGCATTACTTTATTTCTAATTTCTGAAGACATGTTGGCCACCCAGTTCAATACAGTTGTCCTTCTAACTATACTTAATCAAAAACAAATGTGCTGGACAAGAGTATCGTGAAAAGGACAATGCTTTTGGCTTTTGTTTTTTATATAATCAACAGAGCTGTAATGAAAGACTACTGTCATTATTGTCCTAAAGTCTTGTTATGGACTGAAAACATAATGAATTATCAGAAAACCTATTGGTTCATATGCTCCCCTCACTCTCACAAAATAATACCATTTGAAATATGTATTCCCCCTTGAACGTGGAGCTTCCATGATTCCTCTTTGCCTGATGCTTCACACTTCTTCAGATCTCATGCTTATGAAATTTTTGTTTAACTGCAACCTGCGCTTTTGTTTTCTTATCTATTATCCAAATTTCTTTCCTCTGCCTCATGGTGTTGTTCGGGTATCAAAACTGGTGGTGAAGGCTGTGAGATGTATTGGCAATAAATTTCGCATGAGCAAAAGGTGCTCTGGAGGCAGGTTGTGCCTCATTATCAAAATGCAAGAAGAGAAAGTTGAGAAAATGGTGGGACCCAGTGATAAGGCATGAATGAGCTTTTCTTTGCTGCATTGGTGGACAGAGTGAGCACAACAAAGGAATCAATATTCCAGGGAGCACATGTGGCCCCACTGTGCTGTCAGATGTTAACAGGTGTCCTACTCTACTGGAAAGAGACGGGATGTTTTGGCTGATCAGTAGAGTCTGTACCACAACCCAAAACCTTGTAGCAGCACTAGGTGATATCTGCATTTCTCTTTCTACTTGTAGCACACTCACTTTTGACCTAGCCCTGCTTTTGCACATTTTCCTATGACAATACCAAGCATGGAACAATGCTTAGCTGCAGTTGCACCCGCTGTTACTTCTGCACAATAAAACCTTTCCCTGAACCACTGAAGTTGTTTCACTGTGTCTAAATCTCTACAGAGCTGTGTTCTCAGAATTGGAGCAGTGCAGAAATAGTTCTGGAGTCTCAGCTTCTGCCCTTTCCAATCATGCTAGTACTGCTCTGATTTCAGAAGGATATTAATTCAGAGAATGTATCTCCCAGCCAGAACAACAATTTAGAGAATTTTTATAGGATGCTTCAACAGAACAATTTTATTAACAATAGACCACGAAGCCAAAACTGACTTTGCTTATGAGTTTAAAAGCTCTTTAAGGGCTAAAATGTGGTCCTAGCATCTCATTCAACAGGTTAATCTTAGAATGTATACTTGTGGGTATATAGCTTCTAAAACTTCAAGGCTGCTGATGAGTTTCTCTAATGAAAATTAGTATCACATTACCATAGCAAATGGCTATAAGAAGTAACCACATAAATCTGGTCAAGAATTGCTGCCTTTACACTTGTTTTTTTTCCTCTAATGACTTCTCAAAAATCCTGTGTTCCTCTTAGTCTGAAACTATTCTACACTATTTTATGGATAATCTTAATATATTACTATGAGAAGACCAGTACCCTCTCCCCAAATAGACAAATATGTATCAGCAAGACATACAAAATATTTAAAGTACAATCAGTTTTGTTGCTAAATGAAATAAAAATTAGTAAATAATAAAGGCTCAAAGAGAATTATATAGTGTGCTCATCATTAATTGAGAGGAGTTAATCATGTAATATCCCATTTTATAATATTCAGGAAAGTAGTATTCCCTTGCACTAAGTTCCAGGGGCACCCTTTACTACTCAATGAATTTCCAGACAGTATAAGTGGATAGACTATGACAATAAAATAAAATTGTAGTGCAGACCTATGATAATTTTTTTTTAAGAAACCACATACCCAAATTGAAAATTATTTCAAACACCAGGACAAAGGCAACAGGAAATAAAATATCTGATGACCCCTAAAGATAAAATGTTTCTCCAACAATTGCAGGGTTAAATGTTTTGAATGACTGAAGGAGGAAAGGGTCTTATGAAACTGAGGTAAAAAGGTTGATGCAGACAGATCACAATAGTCAAAACCTGGGAAGAAGCAGATTTTGGTCTAGAATTCCTTAAAGAGCACAAGATGAACTTCAAACATAAGAATTCGTATTAAAAACAGCACAAATGAAAAAAGTTACATCCTCTTTTCCAACATATAGGCCATTCCTCAGCTTATCTGGTTTTATTTGGAAAAAAAATTATTACTTTTTGATCCACTGGCCTCAGAGTTCTGAAGCTGCCTGTAGATGCTGTACCCTGCTGTGTACAAATGAATTAAAAACATAAACCCAGTCAGCTTAAATCTGTCAAAAATGCTTCTAGAAACAGGCTGTGCATGCAATGACAGCAGATGGAAAAAGCTCTCAACTGTAATGAAATAATTTACGCCCAAATCATTCAATCCAGTCAGTCAGTTCTGCAGAATCATTTTTCATAAGACACTTCAAGATGGACTCAGTCTACAAAGTAGTTTAGAAATGAATTAATTATTGTGGGTTTAAATGACCCTTTAAAAAATGGAGATTCTTCCTTTCTCATACACACATCATCTACAGGCATTCTCTGTTCTGATGAAATTCTGCCATTCTTAAAGGCATCAGGAGTCGTTATTGGAGGACCCACAAAAATGCTGATCGTCCTCTAGATGGATAGGACATGACAAATTTTGTTTTGATCTGCCTTGGGGCATAGAAGATTTCAGTTCTCGTCTTAAAAGGGTGCAATGCAAAAGTCTTGATGTGAAACAAATTGGAATAATTACAATAACTGTCTAATTATACATGGCATGAAATAAACCTCAATTTCAGTACAGTTCAGGAAAATCTAATGAGGTCTGATGTTTACACCTATTTCCTGGCTCCAAGCCAAGTTAATGTTCTCATCAAACCTGATTGGCTCTGGCAGGATCAAAATATCTGGCATTATAGTAATACAAACACTGAAAATAAAGTTTTATAACACAGTATTGTAATCCATATTTATGTTAGAAGTCTGTCTGACTTCACTGTCTTTTTCTACCCCTTACACTTTTTACCCATATTTTAAAAATTTGGGTTCAGTCCCTTGGCAGTCTTGATACACAAGGATGTCTTACTTCATTGGCAAACAGAGAACTGTGGAACGGGGTGAAATAAATAATTTCACTGAGTTAGGGAAAGTATAAAATCCAGAAAGCTTAGTTTTGCTCAATAACGTGGTTTGATGCACCTAATTAAAAATAATTGCTGTATCTGCCAATGACAAAATCCTGATGAGAAAGGATAGAAGAAGCAGTTCTCAGATTGATCACAAGTACTTCTGATGAGATGGCAGCCTTTTAAACATCACCTAAAGCTTAGCTTTAGCATCCAGTTTATGATCAACCACACCACACCTCTGTCTAAATATTCTGGAGAAACCCAGACATTTTTATGTTGTCATAATTGAAGCAAATTTTGATAGAGGACAGGTACCTGCACGTAGATTGGGTACATTTCCTATGCCCATTGACTGGTCCAGGTCAGCTCCTGCACAGTGACTCAGGTCAGCAGACCACGGTCTCAGGGAGAAAAATATTGTGTTGGGCTATTGGGTTATATCCTGAACAGATCCTGGAGTCCTACAAATACGAAATCTTACTCATTTTGCAGATTTGGAGATTTCAATTTCTGTTCAGAGGAGAGCAGTAGAGTGCATCCCAAGTGAATGGAGAAGATGAACATTTTCTGTTATTTTACTGCATTCTCAATGGAAAAAAGATAAGCATGTACCTTAGACTGGATACCACTCTGGTAGTACCTAAGTTACAGGTCACACAGCAGACATTTGATTTCAGTAGCCTGAAATTCCATCTGCAGATCTCAGAAGTGTTTTTTTCTCTTCAAAACTGTTAAGGAATGCAAGCAGCTACCTTAGAGAAGCTCAAATAATCTTTCTTCCCTTTTCTGGTGATGCCTTTTCTTGTTCTTAAAATCAGAGCCGAACACGGTCAGAAGGGAAAAAGGAGTTTTTCCCTCGGTATTTATTTCAAGGATCCCTGGTGCACTCTGTCCAGGTGGAACACCCCAACATGCACATGGAAATGCCCACCCCAAAATGCTCCCCCACGATAGATGAAGTATAGAATTATAGGTGTTACAAATTAGCACATCTATCAAAGATTCCCCAATGAGTGAGGCCAAGTGAACCCCCCTCCCCAGGAACCCTCCCCTGGCCAGACCCATCTTTGAGTTTACAAAATGTGTTCCAGAGAGGACCTTGGTGTCTGAGGCCTCCAAGATGTTTGGTCTCCTAACTCAACAAAACACTAAGTCTAGGAATGTAGGCTAAAAAGAAACACCAAGAATACAAAAGGCCACAAAGGCATACAAAAGAGGTATAAAAGAAAAGGCAAAAAATCATTATGGCATCACTGGGACCGGACATTTCAAACTGGAAAGGTACTGGGGTCTAAACTGAATAGACTATGCCCCACTATTTTATGGGATTACACAAGAAATCCTGACAGAAGGAACTCAGGTCTTTGGTTCACAGGAGAGGCTCAAGGTCCTTGTCTGAGAGGGAAGTGCACAACTGTGGATCAACCTGCCAAGTCCTGGCATAAGCCATGTCACGTCAAGAACAAGCATATGCATATGAAAATGGGAAAATCTGTCTGGAAAACAACTAAGTCTGAATTCATGCAAAAATATGAAGAAAAGGGTAAGGCTAATCCTGAACTTTTCATGGGCTGCCAATTCTCCTCTCTCTGTTAGAAGAAATTATTTACTTAGGCTTAAATTTCGAAGTGTAATGCAGGGATTCAAACTTCATCTGGGTATTGATGCCTCCACAGAAATGAACCAGAAGGAAAATTGTGCTTCTGCATAGTTATGATGACCCACTGGCAGATGTGTGGGGATAAACTGCATGGAGATTACCTACAATAACCCAAACTCTCTCCTTTGCCAGCCTAATCTTTCCCACTAGATGCTCACCCCTGTCTCATAGCCAATAGTGAACTAATACATGAATTTCAGAAAGGAGTCCTGACATTACGCTGTCCTTGCAAACTCAAGTATCAGCGTAGGCTGTTGGAAGTACAGCCTGAACAGGGGATGAGTTTCATGACTGTCCAAACTGATTTTCAAGGGAAAATATGCTGCAATCCCAGCAGAGTTGATTGAGATTTGAGTACAGAAGTTAGTTAGAAGAGCACAGAAACCACTGAAAAATCAAGCAGAACTGAGACTTTTGCAGACAGAAGGGAAGTTTTTAACTGGTGTGTTTTTACCTCTTGGAAATCATATGTACTGTTGCCGTTGTTTGTCAGTTATAGCTTTGGTTTTGTGGATTTGGGTTTTAATATTGGACATTGGTTTTGGAAAATAGGTGCATAATATAGGGATTTTAAGAGAACTGGGGGATATAATTCATAACTACAGGTGACTACCTTATTGACTGAATAGGTCCACCCACACTTCTAAGACTGCTGAGCAGTGTTTTGTAAAATAAGTGAGCACACTGGAGATATACTACAAATTGAATTAGTATCTTTTCCTGTTTGCAATATTAACTGAAACACAGATGTAAACTTTCACCAGAAAACTTTATATAAGCTTGGAAGTAGCATAGTAGAAAACCCAGAAGGAGTCAGAATCATTATCTTATACAATGCAATGAAATACATTGGTAATGATTCAGAGGACATGATAGAAGACTGCACTGTCCATGTAACTCCAATATACTCAAGAAGAAATAGGAAGCAGACAGAATAGTATTTCTCAGTGAGGATAATCTTACCGTTCCAGACATTAAATGGGAATAATAGATCTGTAGAGGCAACAATAACATTTTCATAACCATGAGTGAAATCTCACTGCTATACTTTTGGAACCAAACCATAGTTTTCTGAACACAGTGATCTCCAGGGATTATTTCTTCCAAGTGACTACTGTGTGTTAGCCAAACAAGATTTCTTCAAACTCTACGTGTTTTATACCACTGTATGTGCATGTTTGTGCATATGAGCGTCTGCGTGTGTAACTTAGACTCTTGTCTGAAGAAAAACTCATTAATAGCATCCCAGCCACAGAACATCTTACAAATGAATGGGTATTGTTCCTTTTTGACCAACAGCTGCTTTTAGTTTAAGCAGTTTACTGTAGCTAAAAGCTCTGACGATCCAGATACTTTTCACTATCGAGGTTTATCTCAACCTGCTAAAGTCTAGATAAGGGATTGCCAGTTTTTCTGCTTCAAAGGAGACAAGAGTAATTGGAACTATAAACTGTCCCATTTATCATTAAAATGCACATTTTTATAGGACCACAGAAAGCATCTGTATCTTTACTAAGACAGGACATGCATTAGACAGGTTTAAAGTGAGACTGCTCAATACAGCACATCACTTGTCTGACATTTACAGATGTTAATGTGCACACACGTTTCAGGAAAGGAGAAAATAGCACATGCTTAATCACAAGATTATTTCACAGAGTGAGGTGCTCATCCTGCATGGGTCTTTGCTTTAGCTGAAGCCAAGGGCCCTTAGTCCTTCACCAGAGTAATTCAGTACCTTCCAGGCCCTTTAACATTTTTCAGCACTGTTTCTCTCACTTGTGCCTTGGCATGAAGACAGTTTTGCACAGTTTTGTACAGCTCGATCCAAGACCAGTGTAATCCTGAAGATTATTATAAACAATACGCCTTGGCCAAATCTACCAATTTTTCATTTCCACAGTTCATTAACAAAAAGTGGAAACTAACAAGCCACAAATAGCCCTGATTTGTATCAGATGTACATACTTCTTAATGGTCAATTTGGTGGAATCTCCACTTCCTTTTTAATAGCTTGCAAATTCATCAAAGAGTGCCAAGTTAAAGTTAAGATTACTCCTACAGTCTGCAATTACCATCAGAATTTATAAATTCTGCAGGTTTTGCAGGAGAAAAAGTTTAAAAAAAAAAGATAATTTGGTTCCTTTCTCTTGTGTTCAGTAATTCTAAAATGACTCCCTGCTGGTTTCCACTGGAACACTGTTAAGAAGGTTTTCTGATAAGATGTCCATTAGTTTTCCCAGTAAAAGATATTTTAGTGTTATCATAAAAGAGGAGTTTGGCTAACAAATCACTGTGAGAGAAATGTATGGCACTTCTAACAAATCCAGAGCTCTCTGTCAAGTTTTTTCCATTCAAATGCTCTCTCTTTCTACCAGCGGTGGGGTTTTAAGGATGTGTGAGTATTCTCCAATAAGCAAAATTACTTTTTCAATGAGAATGAAGAAACAAGAACCAGCTGCACAGATATTTTGATGATTTCATATATACGTGTTTAGATGAGTTTCCTGAGGAAACAGGAGTACAGAATCACATATGCAGAGTCCCAGCTCCCTCAGCTTCTCCTCCTAGGTCAGATGCTCCAAGGAACATGTTTGTCCTTCCCGGGAAGCTGCTGGCCTGCTTGGCTGTGATGGTGCACTGCTGGCTCGTGGGCAACCCACACTGTTCAGGTATCTGCTGGTCTGTCTTTCTCCAACAACTTTTGAATCCTCTGATCAAACCCACTTTAATAAAGGGCAGGAGTCTCCAAAAAATGATGTTTCAGCACAGGCAGAGCTCTGGATCACTCTCATAACTGCTCCGTATTGTTCAGTGAGGCAGGTCTGGTGTTACTACAGAGAAAGATATTTAAAGGAGACACATCCAGAGGAAATCAAACTTCTTTATTTCCTCTATTAACAGAATATCATCTTGTTTATTGTCATTTCACGGGCTACAGACATACTATAACCACATTTGATAAGTAGCTCAAGTCTACAATGCAAGGACATAAGTAAATAGACCTTAAAATCAGTAGACTCCGGAAAGACTTAAGTAAGACTAGGAAACTGCTCTTAAGTTATTCTTCAATGAATACTAAAGTAAATAATCTTAACGAGGCCAAAACCCAAAGAAAACTGTATTTTTTTACCATAGGGTTCTGACAGTCTATTATAAAACTCTACCTCTCTTTATGTTAGATGTCCTAGATAACTTTTTTTTTTTTAATATATATTTTGCCAACCTGTTAGCCTTTTTATGAAAGGAGTCTATTTTATTTGGTTTTGTTCCTATTATCTTGTACACTATTTGCCTGTGGGAATGTGGTTTGACTGGTTCCTATTCTAGACCCCAAACAGTAATTATTTATATACTTTGAGACCAAGCTTTACAACAGCCTTTGATACTCTAATCTGAGCCCTAAACTAGATTTTATTTTGAAAAATAATGTAAAAAAGAGGCCCTTTCATTGTTCTGCAATTACTTGATACATGTACAAGGCCCTGTGTGTGCCTGGCACTTCATACACCCAAGATTTTGGGAGTGGTTTGTTCAAGGATACTAAAAAAATCGGTGCTGAATTTCCTCTCTTCAAAGAGCTGTTTCATGGTAGAACTGAATGAATTTAAAAACTCAATTTAAGATCTGGCAATATGAACAACATTGGCATACAGTTTTTCAGCAAGATGAAATATGCATGTGGAAGAATAAGGAAAAAAACCAAGATACTTGCAGTCTAATCCATTTAGCAATCTGTCTCTAATTTTAATGATGTATTTGTCATTTTATTACTCACGAAATGTCATTTATATGAAACTGTCACTATGATATTAGAGAGGAACAGCTTGTGTTAAACCGTGTAACGTCTTTGCCAACTTTCAGTGTTGGTTGTATTCTACCTCTTTAAAGTTCCCCTTACGCTTTCGATTCAGCTTGGATATATTACTTCATGTACGAACGTTTTGTACATTATGGCTGTAAAAAACGTGTGTATTTCATCTTGGGGTGGATACAGCCACTATAATTTTTAGTTACTTCAACAATAAGGAAATTATTATGAAAATCAATGTGCAAAAATAGCCTGATGTGAAATTAAAATTCTACAGGATCTGGAAATATCTATCATAATTTTTAACATCAATGTCAAATTAATAGCAAATAGATGGGGTTGTAGTCACTTTCAAAGTGAAAGACTAAAATAAAAATAAAATAAAGCAGTGATACTATACTTGCTTTTCTCTTAAAAATGCTTAAAATTATTTTCTTCATACCTGATAATCTCTAAGGTGGAAGAAAGGTAGATTCCTTCTTTTTTTATATATGTATGTTTATATCAGCAACTGTGATACACAGTTTATTACAGTTAAATGCAAAAAATTCACACATAGTCAATAAATCCCAAATTTGTAAAATTTTCTTCAGGTAATACAAAGAAACACAAAGGCAAATCTTGTTGTGTTTTTACACGTGCAAGGGATTTAGGGGTCCTTATGTTCGCATCTGCTGCCTTTGAAAACTGCACCAGTTTTCTCTTGTTTCTCGTGTTCTATTCAAAATTTTTGGTGTAAGTAGCTAGGAATAACTACCTAGTAGCTAGGAAAGACTTACAAATCTTAGAAGAATGGAATCACCTTTGTCTTTTCTAGTAAAATGAAGGCAAATAACTGCCAATTACCTTTCTATTTCATGAGGACTCAGGAGAAAGCAACAGCACCTTGTAGAGCATTTTGAAGCATTAATCATAATAGAGCTGCAACAAAATTCTGTCATTGAACTCAACACTGATGTTCAACTATGAAGGACCAGACCCAAGCACGTTTTGTTTCAAACATGGAGTATTGCTCCATGATCAGAGGAGAGGGTCCTGTGAAGGTGGGGTAGTGCTGTTCTGATCCAAATTCCTGCGCCTCCTGTAGACAGGGGCTCAGTCCACTTCCCCCCACCTCACGCCTTGGAGAAGGGCTGGCTGTGAACTCAGGAAAAAAATGCATGAAAAGTCTAATCTGCATAAGAGGTGAGCACCAGGTTAACTATAAAAGGGAGCAAATTGGGGCCATTCACTCTCTTTTTCTGGCTCTGTTTCTCTTTTTCCTCTCTTTCTTGTTCTTGCAACCCCAGCTCACGACCATCCACACAGCACAGCCAATACAGGACCTAAGTCTGGAGCCCTGTGTGGGGGCCTATAAGGCCAAACACCAAAACCCTCCATCTCCTCCTGAAAGGCAGCAGCCAGGAGATCTCTCTGGTTGGGGTGAGCGGATTGGCTCCCCCCAAGATCCTTTGTTCCCTCACATTATGTNCGCCGCCGGGCTGCGGGACCCTGCTCTCTGGGAAGGGTGCCGATTGCTACATCATGCCATGCTCAAAAAAGGCACCCCAACACCGAAGGAATCATCATATTCGTTGTTTTCTTCCCCTGCTTTGCCTGGGCAAAGCACAGCTACCATGTGCTACCCCACACTCCACAGTGGGGTTCATTGTGGGACTGGGGACATCGTGGCAGGGTGTTGTGGCTTTTTTTCCAGTGCCCCTGCATNACATCGTGGCAGGGTGTTGTGGCTTGTTAGCCAGTGCCCTTCAATATTGGTGTGTTGTGGCTCGTGGGCCAGCAGCTTTTGAGGAGTTCATTGTGGGAGTTGAGAACTTATTGAAGTGTACTTAATTAAGGGCTTGTTTGCGTCCACCCTTGTGGAAGTGTATTGTAAGAATTTAAGGGCTTGTTAACCAACGTCTTTTCAGTCTAAATAGCAGGTTGGTTGCTGGGGTTATGGCAACTATATAATAAAACATAAATGTTCCCTGACATGTGTCCAGTGTCTTTGTTCAGCCTGATGAGAAGTCATCAGAAACATCTCAACCCCTACCTGTGGGTCATGAAACCAACGAAGGAAATGTTTTTATTAGAATTAGTTGAAATTGTGACTGAATTAAGATGAAAAGTAACTGTAAAAGGAGAGCATTTCTAAGATGAAACCTTCTATCTACAAGCAACATTTTTTCCCCTATACTTTCTAATGAGCAGCCTTTGATTTCCATTTTGAAACAAAGTCTGTCCTTTGGAAGTTAAAAATTACCAGTTGAGAAAAATGGAATTTTGTTTTTAGTTACTAAATGGGGGAAAGATGTGGAGGATCTTTTATACCGAACAAAGTAATTCAGGTTGACACTCCTCTTCACAGACACAAAACTTGGACCACAGCAGAAAAGAACATCAGAAGCTTTTTTCTTTATTTGGTAATAAGAAATGGGGGAAAAAAAAAAAAAAAAGTATTATTTAAAAATAAAGAATAAATGTTATCATGGTGCTGGGAGGGCTGGTGGTTCCCTGGGTGAGGGGCCAGGGGTGTCAGGGCAGGGTTGGCAGTGGGGCAGATGGGGCAGCCCCAGCCCTGCATATCAGGAACCTCTGTGGGAATGAGGATAGGCTGATGCTGGGATGAGCCAGGACAGGTGGAGAAAGAATCCTAAAACCTCCCTGGGACAAGGGCTGACAGTTTCAGGGACTGGAGTGGGGGCCTGAGCTATGAGCAGGATGGGGACAGTGCCAGGGACAGGCAGGGATATTTGGGCTCCTGAGTGCACTCAGTGTCTCAACAGACAGTCAAAGATAAAGTGACTCTTGAAAAGTCAGAGGCAAAATTCATTTTCACAAAAAATCAATACAATTCAAAGGAATTCTAGTTTATTCATTAAAAGGAATAAAAGTTTAATTATAATAAAATCGATGCATATATTGATTGCAAAGTACTATTTCAGAACTTATTCTTCCTCTAGAGAGGAGCATGTCCTCAAGTTCTTCCATGTGAATCCTCACTCGTCATTAGCATTTGGTTTTAATCCACAAATCTTCCATGCTAATCTCAAAGCAATTGCCTGGTTTGTAGAAATGTGGAATTGAGCTTTGCTAAATGACTTAGCATAACTTCTTGAACATAATTCAGTTGGCTTCATCAAATAATTCACAAGACTTAGCTATTTGTAGTACACTTTTCAAGACTATTTTTAAGTCTTTTTTAATCTTCAGAATTCCTTCTGAGAATGGACATGAGTTTAATTTATGGAAAAATGTTTGGAAAGTGAAGATGTGGTGCTTTTGCACATCTACAGATGTTTTGTATTCTCTGATGTAATCATAAAGGGGTGTTGACCCTGCCACTTGTGAATGTTTTGGGCTTCATTCTGATCTTAGATGAAGCACATATCAGATACAGTTATCATCATGTATAAATATATCTCTATATTCAATCACTTAAATGTCAGGCCTGGTATACAATCTGTCATTTGCAATTCTGAATCCTAAGAGATGTGTCTAGACAAGTAATACAGATGCTGTAGAGATATAAAATCCAAATTCAGCTGCAGAGCACAGGCTCGTGATAGGTGCTCCCCACAGATTCTCAAGGAATTGGATGGAATTCCATTAAAATGCAACCATATTAAAATGTTCCCTGCATTACCTTTCAACTGCACAAAGAAATGTAGTAAGGCATCTAATAAGACTCTGAAGACTAAACCATGGCACCATATCTATTTCCACAGGAGTCACACAAACTGTGGTTAAATCCTGCGTAAATTTCAATGTGTTCTCTCCTATAAAGTTGCCATTGTTGAGCCTTTGAATGTCATTTCAAGTTCTATTTTGAAAAGAGATGAGGAATTAAAGGGAACCATTAACATTTTTTATGTCAGTTCTGGAGGCCTTTTTTTTGTTTATGGTATTCCTGTCTTAGGCACTTGGATAAACAAGTCCCATTCCTTTACTGGAGTCCTTGCCCACATTCAGCCAAAGTCACAATGCTTTATAAATTCACTGGATTATTTGCATTTTCAAGGGCAGGCACTTGTCAATGAGTCTTAAGTTTATGCTTGAAGTTAAACATATGATTAATTATGGTCCCAAATGAGGGTATAAGTGCTTTGTTACAGCATGATCTATTCATGTTCTTATTGTGGTGCTAAATAAATCATAAGTTACAGTCTACCTATTCTCATGGATTTTCTGTAGTTATATTCAGTGCTTAGGGATAATGTCTGGTCAAGGGATTCTTTCTCAGCACTTTGAACATTACATCTGAATTTGAAAAGCCTACAAAACCACAGCAAAACATGTTGATGTGATATGTGCTGGTAACATGTGCAGATTTGTCTCTTGCTGCAAATATGATGGTTCCTACTGTGGGTTTTTAAACTTGGGCAAAACCTAATGTGTTATTTATCTGGTGGAACTATCTTGCACACTATAAATTGACTGCTTTCCCTCATGAAACTACCCTAAAAAGAGTTATGTTAAGATTCACATCAAAGATACCCTGTTAGGATATGGAAAAAAATCCATTTGATTTTTGCCCTCTTACAGCTATCAAAGCTTTACCCAACCAGCAGTCTCTAGGAAAAACATCTTAATTTTTCATTTATCTTCATGGTTTGACAGACTGCACTGCATCTGCCCAGACAGAAGAATTAATCAAATGAAATATCTTTGACAAAATTTGCCATCTGGTTTTGACTGCTACATGGCAGTGGAAAAGTTCTGTAAATACATTAATTGAAGACATTTATGGCAGCTCTGCATCATCAGAGCTGTGTAACAATGACAAAATCCACTGCTGAGCCTGACCTTGGAATATTTCATGTTATTTTTATTCTTCACATCATCATGAAACTGTTTCTTACAGAGATCTAACTGTAGAGATCACATTTAGTATCAGATTGGTAGTAACCCGCATACTATGATTCAATTGATCTGTCATCCATTACAAGAAGTCCGGGATAGTTTCGAGAGAAGAAAACTTTTAAGAAAATCAAGTCTTAAGAAAGGTGACAGAATCAGATCCATTCTATTTCATGTTATTTATTTCAATGCAATAAAAATTAATTTTGGAGGGAAAACCAAGCCTATTGAGTCATACTCTAAATGGCCTGTCCTTCTTTGCAGATGCAATTTTGTACCACATGACAGGCATGAAATCTCTGTTTCCAAAAAAAATTCTACAAAATTATGGTTCTCAATAATGTGTAGTGTTGGGCAATATCCTTTAGGCTATGAGGTGAAATGTTAGGTACATAAAGATCTTTTTAGTTTCTATAATCTGTGAAATGTTTTCTTTTCCTCAGAGTTCATATTTTATTTGTTTTGAATGTGAGACAAAACATTAGAAAGGCCTGGAGGGAAGTCTAGCACACAAGTGACTAGTAACAGTCTAATCTCCTTTTACTATTGGAGGAAAATATGTTTTGGTTTCTTTCTTCTTAGTCAAGTAAACAGATAAATATATTTCCCCTGGCTTCCATTACAGCAAGTTGGCAGTTACAGAAGAATCATTTCAGTTTTGATTTCCTGTCAGCTTTACTAACAAATGACCACAGAGTACAGTATTCTCTTGGTGTGGTTTTTATAGACTCTGTGCCTTAAAAGAAGCATTTTTGAATGAAATCGCTATATGTTCTCACTTGGAGGGCTTGGTTTGTTTTCTGCATGAGTACATTTCTTCTTTTAATGAATGTGTGAAATTGGGAAAATGATAGGAAGGATGTGGCATGAAAAAGAACATTTTTTAACAGAACTTTTCTTCCCTTGATCTTCATCTTCTGAGCTGAATTCAAAAGACTGTTTCTGGCTAAATTCAGATACAGACATAAACTGGTTCAGGCCACTTTTTCAGTTTGCCCATAACAAACAGAGAAACCAAACCAAACCAAACCAGCTCCATGTGCAAAGGGCTGATCTCAGGGAAGTCAGTGGCGTGCTGCTGAGTTTTTTCAGCAGAGCTTGCTGAAATTTTTCCCTCAAAGTTGAATTTCTTCTCTTAGATTTATCTTTCAAAGAAAGAGACCTGAGAACAATATGGCTCATGAGTAGTGGTCAGAAGCTATGTGGTTCCTAAGCTCCTCAGTGGCCACTCCTGTGGGCTGGGACCTACAATTACTGTGCTGCTTTCTCGCACCTAAAATTCCTGGAGGATAGCCCGTAACCTTTGCGTTTGTCTCTGCAGAATGGCTCCTTTTCAGGCCAGGAATCTATTCACTATTCATATGCAGGCAGTAGCCCATACTGAAGAGCAGTCAAAAGCCTTCTGTAGCAGCAATAGTCTTCTCTAACATTTCTTCTCTTTCCCAGAGTGTTTTCTTTGCTCTCACACACCACAGTTATCTTTACAGCCATGGTCTGTGGGAAGAGTGAGGCAAATGTAGAAATGCCACTCTACTCCGTGCCTTTGCTGTATTTTGTTCTCCAACACGAGTTTGCTCAAGGATCCCCTCGGTCAGGGTTTTTCAGAAGGAAAGTGTCCTGCAGTGAGTGCTCTGTGCTGTTGCGGCATCGGCACTGAGGGACACAGATAGCGGCGTCGGGCGGGGGAAAGGGGAGAGACACAAAGTGACTTCATCACTTCCACCCTTCCAGAGAAGATAATGAGCAAAGCACTCTCCAAACAGAGAAAGTGAAGTGTCTTCAGACAGCAAAGAAGGCCGAAAAAACTGCCAAGAGAGGATTGAAGAGAACTTTCCAAAAAGCTGTCCTTAGCAGACCATAAATCTCACCCAGAAGACAGTTCAAACACAACACTTCCACCAGCCCTACTCTTCCCTGTTTATTTTCTTCCTGTCAGCATTAAAATAGAATAATAAAGTACCAGAAAAACAAACAAGACAAACAAGAAAATAAGCAAGAAAACCCAGTAGAGAAGAAAGAGAATTGGAGACCTTGTCTGTCAGCAGTGCGAGGAGTGCCTTGGATGGCTCTGTGCAAACACCCCTGCCTCACCACGCTCCCAAAAAAGAATTCACAAACTCTTCCTAACTCTCTGAAATAACCATTCAGAGGAATATGGGACTGCCAATACTATATTTAAATATTTAACAGGGAAGCACGTCCAGAGGTTTTGTTTTATGCTCAAGTGAAGTGTTTCCCTCTAAGCTTTGGCTGTCCAAGATCGCATCAGCTTCACAGATTCCTTCCTGCATTTAGTTGGAAATTCCTTTAAAGGTAAGGAGTGTTTTACTCTCCTGAAGAATTTGACAAGGAAAGGGGAAGAAAAGTCCACCCTCCTCAGGGTAAATTGGGAAAGATAGGAAACTGCTGCCAATTTTGAAAGGCAATGCACAATACATACCCAAACAGGCAGGGAAATACCTCTTTGGAGGAAGCCACACAGAGTGTGAGCCTGGGGAGGTAAGAAAGCGTGCTGGAGGGAAAACAAATGGATTTCAGCTGGAAACCAGCCTGGCCTCTGTCAAACATACCAATAAAACTGACATGTTCCTGCAGACTGAGATGGTAAGATCTGCATGTCGTGATGGGAAAAAGTACTGATAAGAAAATTTAGCAGCATTAATGCAAAGGCCAGTTAAAGAAAACTGAAAAGCCTTTTATTTTTTTCTCCTTTTATTTTTTAAGCATGTGTATAAACCAGGGAGGAAGGCAGGGTTTAAAAAAAACTTACATACATAGAAAGCTGAAGGAATAAATGCTAAGGGATTAGTGTTAGGGAGTTATATGAACTAAAAAGTTGCCAGCACTAAGTGACATCAGAGAGGATTAAAAAACACAACACGTGCAAATACAGCCTGGTGTCTCTTCTAAAATAAAAAATATAATAAATTGAGAAGTCAGCCTGGGAAAACAGAACTCTAGAAGAGACCCCTAACCAAATTAAGATAACAGCCCAGAAAGAGCTTCAGTAAGGAATCAGGTTTCTACAGAAAGAATATTTGCTTTTAAGACAACTTTAAAATTAAGGCTAGCCTCTGGTGGTACCTACCAAATATTAAAGTGAAATAAAAGGAAAAAGAAACCATCTAGAAGGATCTTCAAAGGCCCATGCACTCTTCCAATTAGCAGTATAGATGCAAGTGTTTAGCCCTGATTCCCTTAAACATTTGGGCATCTTAAGGGCCAAGGCTAACTTTTTAATTTCTAACTTTTGGGGTTTTCATATGCAGGCTATATTTATACCGATGTGTACAAACTAGAACACAGATGGATGAAAAGTAGCCAGGTCTACTTTGTCTGCTTCCAGGACAAAACCCAGCAGTCCTTGTACATTGTGCCAGGATAATAGATACATGTATATCTGCACACGTTGGCATGCACACACACACACAAGGACATGTGTCAACATGCAATCACTGCTGAGTGGGTTGGCTCGGATCCAGCCAATCCAGAGCATGGCCAAAGGATAAGAGGTATGTAAGATTTTATTCCAGCTCAGGCTTACACGGTAAAGGTTTGTCATCTCAAATGTGCCAAATCAGGATATCAAAAATTCATACCCCTGGCTGTTACCATTAAGTTTGCCCTTGTTATTTTGGGTTAGTTTGGAAGTGAGATAAGTGCTCATGGTAGGACCTCTCTTTTCATGCTGTCCTGTTCCTGTGCTAAGGCACTTGAGTCGTCATGGCACTGGGACAAGGAAACCCCCAGGTTATAACCCTTTTCCTGAAGCATGTGTGTAGACTGAGAACTTGTTAATTAGTCAGACACTCTTGTGAAGGCCTCTACGTGCACTTGGGTGAGTGTGATGTGCACTTGTTTCTGTGTCCATGTGCAATTTGTGCTTCTAGTGCTCAGCCACACCAAACCCCTGGCCATGTAGGGCTGGTTTGGTAGAGATGGCTGTGGAGCAGTTCCCCACTCCTTGCTGATGTGGGAGGTGTAGAAGCCATCTAGCCCACTAGAATATTCTTTTCCATGAGTTAATGCACTTGATGGCAAGCTGGGAACATCAGGGTGGACAGCTGAAGGCTGGGCTGCAATGAGTTTTCACCTCCTAAATGTGTTCTGAGGACTTTTTCTGAATATATACAGCAAGAAAAAAATGAGGCTATGTGGGGACTTTGCCAACAGAAACGTAGGCTCCAAAGAATTACAGGATCAGGCAATAATTGGGTCTTATCTGCCTTGTGAGGATGCACAGAAATGGAAAGCAGAGGCTTTCAAGTGAATGCTTAATACAAATCTTCCACAACTTACACTGCTGTGAACGGCAAATTTTATGAGATCACATTTAATAAAAATAAAAAGAAAACATTTTTAAAAAGGAAATTAAAAAAAAAAAGGAGAAGGAGTTCTGTGATGTCAGTTTTGTCACTGCTCTGTGAAGTTAGAGCACTGTTAAGCACAAGGCTGAACAGCAGATGGCATATTTACGCCCAAGACATGAGACTGTTGTTGACATGGTTTGTAATAGCAATGTTGATGTAAATGCATATTTGCTCATTGTGTGTATAATGCTGACATTAATGCTCAAGAAAAGAAAACCATCTGGAATTTTTTTAGTCAGTATAATACGAACTGAATTAAATACTATAAACTCACATATTGCTGAAGGCAAAACTTCTCTCAGTTGAAGAGAAGGACTATATCCTTACTTGTGTTTTACACTTGCCCCATCTAATCCAGTGTATACCTTTAATGTTGTATTTCTTGCCTTATTTTTGATAAATTGTTATGAATTGCACTGTCCTTTGTATATTTTCGTCCCAGTAGAATATATTAAATATATATACATAGTGTTGACCAATTGAGGTCAACGCTAGCTTCAACAGGCAAAACTTGAGATATCTCAAGCAAACGACATTTCTTTGGACTCTGAAGTGGTACATTTTTTTCCTTTGGTGGGGAGTTTTTCCCTAAAGAATTTATTCTCCTGTATATAAAAGCTACATTAGTGGCAACTGCATTCATCATGGGTTTTAAAACTGTTGTTGTTGTTCTTGTTCTTCTAAATAATTTATAATGATAATAAAATTATTGTCATTATTGTTATTTAATGAACAATATTTAAATGGTAAGCAAATGAACCAATTTTCGCCTTCAATCAGACTGAGCAAATTTGATAGTCTGAAGGGGAACTGTGATGCCCAGCTTTGAAATAAAATGCATATCTTCTCCTTCTGCCCCTCATTAATCATCTGGAACATGCACTGAGCACTTCCTGAAGTCAGGATCTGAAACAATCTCATGACAAGGTCCAAGGGGTTCAAAAGGAAAATTTAGGACATATCCACTAGCCCTAGATTGGGCTAAATAGTGTTTTAAACTAGTGTTTGACAGTGATTTCAATGCAAGTAACATCAGGGCCTCAGACACTTGTCCTGTGTCTTCTGTGACCACATGGAGAAGTCATTGCATCTTCCCAATTGTTCTCAACAAAGTGAAGTAGATTTAGCTATTAAGCTATTCTATTGCAGCTTTTCACACCGTATATCCTATGTTATAAAAACTGAGACAACATGAAAAAAAAATCTTTTTATTTTAGGGATTATTTTGTTATTAATGTTTTTATGGTCTGCCTTTTTCCTCCCAGCTGTTTTCTTTCCTATTTATTGCACGTGGGTTTTATTGGAACATAGCTGTCCAGAAATCAGTGCTTTTGAAGGCAGAGCAGATACACAACTGAGCCCTACTAAATGGCCTGCTCTGTTTACACGAGGCTTGTTAAATAACACAGAGCAGAACGCAAGCAGCGAGCATCAATGTGGGTTTCCATCATTTATCATCTGCAGATTACAGCGTTCCTTCAGCAACAAAAGATAAAGCCATGACAGAATGTGATATGAAGGCAATATCCCTTTAGAGATTTTTGTGGTGCAAATTGCTGTACAAGCAGTTAATTCTCATGGTCCCCAGAAGACAGATCCCCTGCATATACTGAAAACTGAATGTAAAACTATAGCAAAGTATTGTTTTGACATACGGACTGTTTATGGATTTTTATAACTTTGGAAGAATTCCTGTATGGTTGAAGTTATTGCAAGCTTCCCACTGATTTCAGGAGTTTCTGATAAAATCCATTGATTTCATGAATCGATTGCAAACCCCCCTTTTTGGAAAACAAACAAAAAGAAAATGATGTTTGCCATGGAAAACTCAGACTTCAAACACTCTGCATATGAGTCCATTTGAAAAATGATTCACCGTTGATGTAGCTGGAGCAAATATATATTTAAATTATCAAAATCACAGTGTAACCAGAAGTTCTTACAACTTTGAAATTTCAGCTGGATAATGACAAAGAAGTAATGAACTTACTGTCCCTTATTTGAACTCACCAGAATGCTCTGATGTTATATGAGTTTGATAATACTTGGCACTGATCTGGTGGACTTAGTAAGAGTGTAGTTTGTTTCCTTTTCTGGTAGCTGCTGGCTGGGTGTGGTATTGAGTGCAGCAGCAGCACCAAGGTTTGTTGCAAGTTATTGCTCTTCTTTACATCATCTTTTGTATCATCAGTAACATTAAGTGATACTGAGAGGGGAGCCCTTTCCAGAAGTGTAAAGTGTATTTATATAAATAAGTAAAATTCCAAGCCTCTCATACTGAAATTCCAAGGAACTAAAAGCTCTTGAAAAATATGTATGTTTAGCTTGAGCGCATCCTTTCCACTGCAAATATACTCTCTTTATAATATGCTTAGACCATTCTCAGTGCAGAAATCAGTCAGAAAGGTCTTGGAAAGTCTCAACAAGATCACCATGTATTTGGCTCTTTCTTTCATTTTATTTTCAATTCTGCAATTGGACACGTGAGGATCTTTAAAGCCCCAGTCCTCCTTACTCTGCACACTAAAATCCCTCACTGGAGTTGGAACTGGGAGACTTGCAGTGGGGTTCCGACCTTCTTCTTCCAATAAGAAATGTAATGCTAATTAAGTTGTTGTTTTTTATAAAATACTTTATTAAGAATAATAAGAGTAAACAAGGTTACAAAAATACCAACTTTATTAACTAATGAAGATGTCGTTAATTACAGAAGATTTGTATTACAAGTTATAACCACAGTGTTCCCTTCTCATTAGGCATTCAGCAAGTTGTACTTAATGGGAGCATTATTTTTCCCACTTAAATAAGAAAAAATACTTTTATCATACACTAAACTCCACAGGCAGCTCCCTGAAGTTAGATCCCATGCAAGAAAACACCATACATAAATGCCCGAGTGAATATTTAAAAAGGAACACTAGAAAATTTTAGGGTGAAAAGCCATGTCAGTTTCTGCCAGCAGCCCCAACATTCAAAAACAGTAATATACCAGTGCACATGAGGGAGAAAGAAAATAATTGATAAGGAGACAAGGCTAAGCAACCAATCCAATAGGCTTCATGCAGTCTCCATGGGCATCCACTGGTTTGCAACCAGCTTTCCAGAAGGATGGTGACAAAGCCTCAGCTCCTGCTGAAGCTGCCTTGGAGCTGAGAATTCTGTGTACAAGGATCCATGTGGAAAATCACTGAACAACCCTTAGGCCCTGCTCTTTTGACAATCACATTCACTGAATTTAAGGGACATTTTGCCTGAGTAGATTTTGACCCCTAGAAATATATTTGGACCCTCGTCTGAAAAGCTCTAACTCACGTGAGTAGCTCTGTCAAGTACATTGGCATTTCCTGCAGCAGGGGATTGCAGAATGCCTCAGAGAATTTTAACCTTAAACTAGAGAAGAAGATTTCAGCAGTAGCAGCAAAAATCTAGACCAGTACATTCCCAATGAGAGCTACATTTTTCTCTGAGGGTCATGAGGTTTATGAGAGAAAAAGTGATAGGGGAAAAAATTTTTAAGGAAAAAATGTTTTCTTTAATAAAAGGAAGATGCGTTAGCCAGTTCCAATGCCCAAAGAAAATAGTAATTACGTTAAACTAACTTCAGTTGCACAAAATCAGCTCTCAGGTTTTAGTTCCAAGATTTTATATCCAGACATCATACACTTCAGAATCAAGGACTAGTTACAGCAAGGAGAATGAGAATGAAATTCAACAGAGTTTAAGAATGTCCTTAGATTAGAATTTAAGTTCTGTACCCTTTATTCTAATCTGATTAAAATCACATTTATGAAGTAAAGTTCAGATCCCACTGAAGTTAGTAAGAGGCTTTTCAGCAATTTAGATGGGCACTAGATCAGGTTCCCTTGTTATAACAGAGAGAAAAATACTAGAACAGTGAAAAAATATCTATAGAGTGTCCTTTCTTAAGAGAGTCCTGTAGTTATAACAGTTGCCTGGTACGGTACCATTGGTACCAACAAGAAATATTCACAGGAATAAATGAAGTACAGATTCATTACCACATATCATTATTCTTCTCTTCCCTTGCTCTTCAGGATCTCAGGTGCCCTCCATTCTGAGATAAGGAGAGCATAAGTACCTGGTAAGCAAGTGCATACAAACTTGTTAAGTTCTGGAGCATCAACTCTGCAGAATTTATTTTACTGAGGCACTGCCCAGAACAAACAGGTAAAAATCCTTACACGTTGTCTAACAAAAAACAGTATTTTTATCATATATATATATGTGTGTGTGTGTGATATATATATAAAAAAATCACAGTCTTCTGCACAGCAGAAGCTTATAACTAAAATATTTTAGGATTTGATTTTTTTAGCTAGACATAACAAAATGCCTGCAAATATAATACAGTGAGCACATAACAATTCTTAGAATACAAAGATTGAACATGGAATTGTATATTTTATCCACATTCTACTTGTGGCTGAGAACAAAACTCGCTTAGAGTTTTTGAAAAGTCTCTCTCAAAAACGTAATCCTTCCAGTAAGATATGGTCAGTATATACTTAGTACGAATACACTCTTCACCTACATGACAATAATTAGTGTAAATACAACAGGCTAAATCCTGCCCTCTCTAGGCCTGGTAAGTAAGAGAGGCCAAAGGGAGCAAAAAGCCATCAGAGGTGGCCAGAACAGATCAAGACAGACTGTCTGTGTAGCATCCACGACCTTGAATCTGCTGTACAGAGAAGTCACATCTTGTCCAAAGAGACTATTTACATCAGGAGGAATTTCAGAAGCTCTGCTTGCTGAAAGGCTTCTTCTTCCTATGTGCCAGTAGGATCCGCTGGGTACGTGGCACAAATCTCAGCAAGCCAAGCCACTTAGGCATGGGCTGAAACTCATCCCAGCCCACCAGGTGTAAGAATGTGAGTCCTGCTGAAGTCAAAGTGCACTGCTGAAGAAAATTTGGTGAGTCAAGATGAGGCCCGTCTCCCAAACAGCTCCCCTGGAGTGGCTGCTTTCTGACGGGGCAGAATTCAACCCTGCATCTCCTGGGTGAAATGTCCTCGTGTGTGTGTGCACCACGGAGTCAGCCTGGTGGCTGTGCAGTTAGAGATGATACACAGAGCAAACGCTGCGGCAAACATTTACAATTTACACAGTCACGAGTGAAGTAACAGTGCCATTACTTATGCAATTACATGTACAGTAGTAAAACTAACGATTGGATATATGTTGTATCAATTTTCCCGAAATTAAAGGGTAATCAGTGCCACCTATAACAACATATTTGTACAATACTTCCAGACATAAAACTAAGTGCCTACAGGAGAGCGAGCACTTTTCATAGATTATGATTTTTTGTTTTCTTTCCCTGTCAGCATACAGGAAAATGGCTGTCCTATATACAGGCAGGAAACAAGCATCTAAACTATTGGTGATGTTGCCCATATTAAATACAAGATCATATCAATCTCTGCAATCGTTTTATTATCCTGAAAGGAATTATACAAAGGAAAGAATTTTGTCCAAATCTAGTTATGGTTTTATTAAAGTTCTCAAGTCTCTGAAAAACTATTAATGTATAACTTACTTTTCCCAGTCTTAATTCTCTCAGCCAGGTGCCAGATTCAACTGTTCTTTTTCCTGCTGTAAATGCAGAGTTTCATGAAATAACTAGAACCAGAGAATTTTTAATACTTATCTGTTTAGAAAGATTTGGGCATATTTGATTTAAATTTCTTTTAATGCCCAAAGTCTTCCAATAGGTAATCAGGATTACTTTGTCAAACTGTTGAAATGCTGTCTTTAGCATTGCAAATCCACAGTTATTGCTGGGTCAAACTTTAAAATTGAAGAAATGATCAATAGTTTGCTAACCAAAATGGGGTTTGAGATATCTATTAAGAGGATCATGTATACAGTGAAGGAACCAAGTGCAGAACTAGAATCTGTAAGCACTGTGTAAAAGAAAGTGGTAGTGACTTCTATGAGAACTCTGCTTATGGCAGGCTTGTCAAAGTCCATCAATAATGAAAAGATTACTTACTAAAGATATTATTTTTTAATAAAATACTGAAATCTTTGACCTCTTATAAGTGGGAAAGAGAAATATGATCATAAATGCTGTCCTTGACAGATGCATATATCTCTCAGTAGGGCTTTTGTCATATATGAAGAGAAATATATGGCTCATAGAAAGAATAAGATGTGTTAAGTAGAACTATAATTTGTTTCTCCTTCTAAGATAGTCTGAAGAGCAGCATAAAAGAGGTCATATGATCTATTTCTACAAAACCATTTATAATCCAGTAATAATGTCTTTGCAAAACTGTTTATCCATTCAAGTATCTTCAGGAGATATGTCACCATACTTGCATATACTGTAAGTCACTCCAACATTTATAAAACAACACTGATAGACAAAAACACCAAAAACACCCATAAATATTAAAAGAAGCTCAACAAATCAAGTACTTAAAAAACTGTTGATCTTTACATTACACATTAATTACATGCTGTCCAAAATCTTTCGATGGAAGTTGTTGGGATTTTCAGGGTTTTCTGTAGGTCATCATAATCTTGTGTATCCACCGGGAATAATACGAGACCCGAACAAAAATCCCAGGACGATTTCGAATGGCACATCCACGGCCAGGAACAATGACCCCGATTACTATCTTCAGCCTGTTTTGTTCACAAACCAAGGGACCACCATAATCTCGCTAGGAAAAAAGGAACACAATGAATGTCACTTCTCAAAACGCTTCAAGACGCAGCTCCCACCTGCCTGCTACTGAATGGTTTCTTTTGGGGATGGCAGGATGCACACAGGCAATAGTGTGTGGCAAATTCTTGCCACAGGACATAAACCAATTTCCAGTATCTTTTTCATAACCAGAATTTATGTGAACCAAAGTTGGCCTCTGATAATTGGTTCCTTTTCATGCAAATTAAGCTCTGTGATCTATCTTTACATGTGATTCTTTCTACTGACTTCAGACTACCACATTTTATTCACCTCTTTCAGTTGCAAATAGGCCTACAAGCCTAGTGTTTGTTTATGTAAATAGAAACCAGATGAGCAGAATTTGAGTTGACTGATAAACATCTTTGTTTTGATGACAGGCTTTGCATCAAAGACTACTGACAAAGTCAGGTTAGTATTTTTCTTTCAGTCAATCATCTTGCAAGGCCCAAGGATGAGAATCTAGATGTACGAACAGGCAGGAGGTGATAACAAACATAATAAAAGGTAATATTTTTTAGGCATTATTTTGAGAAATAAGTTGTTAAAACAATATTTTTTTTTTATTCTGAATGAGACACCTATACACCAGTTTATGCATTCTCTGAAAATCTGCAGTATGACCCACTGAGATCAGAGTCAGATACAATCAGATAGATTTGGGACTTGAACATAGATACTGCAGTTTCTACCCAGGCTAAAGGTAGACTGGACCCAGCAAACTCACTGCAAAACTAGACAGCAAATGTTCATATCAGATAGTGAGTCATTGTTTCAAAAAATGAAAGCTGACAATTAGCATTGCATTCTCTCAGGATCACCAGAGAAACAACAATGCTTGACCTTTATTTGGTTTGGGACTTTTTCTGACTGACGGCAGACAAGTTCCCACATGAACAATGAACTATGTCAGCGCCATCAGAGGGGCTCATAAAACACTTTCAGGAGTGGAGTTTCACCTGCCAATCTGATTTTGTTCCTCTGACTGTTCTCTGCTGAAGAAAGTAGCTTCAAAGGAGAACTTAGGGAGCAGGAAACTGCTCAGTGATTAAGACTGATTGCTAATAATAATTCAGTCCATTTCTTCTTGCAGGGAAAAATAAAGTGCAGGATCCCCAGCAGACTTACATGCAGATGTTTCATTTATAAGCCTTGACAAGTCTAAGACCTCATTTACAATTAAATATTTTATTTTGAAGAAAATACTTTGCAACAAAAAATGATCCCATGGAATATTAATAACAAATGGAAGAAGCCTCAGCTTTAAGAAGATGACCTCTGTTCCCCATGGTTTGGTAGTACCCTTGGGTAGGGTAAATTTTACCACATGGTTAATATCGGTATTAGGAAATCAACAATTCTACTCCAGATAATAAATACTTAATAATGTTCATGACTCCCTCCTTCTAGATATCCTCAGTCAGATTTTCCACAAAAAAAAAAAAAAATTATCTTCCTGTAATAAATTATTTACAGCTTTTCTCCTCAGATGTCTTTTCTCCATCATCAAAACTAGTGCTAAGCAAAATAACTGTATCAAACTCTACGATCACTGAAGTAGTTCTGTCCTCACCAGTCTGTTGCTCAGGCTTGATTAGGGAGACCAAAATGCTGCAGCCTTTTGATTAATACAAACCTCTGTATATTTTTGGATCTTTCTCCTTCCTTCATAACTTTATCAACTCTGTTGAGTACTGACTGTTATGTACTTGGCATGCAATACCTCATCTAAATAAGAGGTGAATTTGCTCCAGCCTTTGCTTTCTACTCAATCAAAACACACAGCTATTGCCACCACAGAGCTCACCTCAGTCCTTATTATACAGAACACAAGTTTGTCTCAGTCTAGGGAAGTGCTTTAGTCATATGAGTATATTTAAGATTCAAGTAAATCTTTCAAAGTGTGGTAACACAGTGAAATTGAAGTAATTTCTGCACTCTGACATGAAATAGAACACTTGGAACACAAATCATTTTCCAGTGCAGAAGTTTACTGCAGTGAGAATAATTATAAAAAATCTCCAGTAATTTATTTTTTAGGAAAGAAATAGCCAGGGTCATAAAAATGTATTAAGAAATGCATTATTTACCTCACAAGGCCCAGCACCTATGGTTTCAGCCACAGCACAGATTTCAGACTCATTCACAGTGATCTTCCCTTTGAGATACTGGTTGCATTTCTCATTTCCCAAAATAAACAGGTTTGCTACTCGGAGAAGACCATCATAGTTAACTACTACAAATGAAAAGAGAACAAAAAAATTATTCTATTTTAGGGTAAAAAAAAGTATTTCAATGTACAGTCTAGATAAACTTATTCATGTAATTTCAGTTATTGTACTTTCTCTCCAATACTCACATTTTTGTCTATCCCCACTGCTATCATGCTTTTGTATTTTGGATTTCTAATATTTTCTGAAAATGGGATTTGCCAGACGTTTGTTTGGTTTTCATGTCTCTTCAGTTCCCTGAGAATATCTGGATAAGTTTTTAGTATTAGAATAAAGGGCTGGGTAACTGGGCTCTCTCTACAGCTCACCACCAGCTTGCCAAGTCATCAAAGAAATCAGTAAAAGAGCCTGAAAATGTTATCACTCCATCAGTGGATGGAGGATTCTGCTGCCTGCCTTGAACATGAGTTAATGTGTAACAGTGTCTGCCATGGCCTAGGGAAGGACGTGTGACTTGAAAAATGCTGCAGCAGAGTGGAGTTTTTCTCATTCTGTGCTGGCTCAGCTACCCTGAATGACTTTGTGCCTGCAAGGGCAGAGCCACAGCCTTGTGCAATCTCCATTCATCAGTGTGAAGGTCAGGAAGCAGGAGCCCTGTGGAGCTCACTCTTGTTCTACATGTCAAAAGACAAGCCTGTACAAGCTGCAAAGATAAATAAAGGCTCTGGACCTGCCCATTCTCTGCTCAGCCATCAAAAGAAAATGCCAAGCTTGCCCTCCACTGACTTATTGTGCTGGTTCCTTAAAAAAATGGTTGTAACACTTCTTCCTTCCCTGACCGAGATTCTGTGAGGATTATAATAAGTAGTGCATAAAATATAGCACAAAGTCCTTGGATGACAGCTGTTATGTATTTGCTGTATTACATAACTCCACAGCATTGCAAATTCCTTATCAGTTCTCTTAAGCTGAGCTTTCCTGTGATGCTGAGCTGTGCTCCAGCCCCATGTCCCTGTCCCCCAGACAGCCGATGCCCCCAGAGGATGGATAATACGGACATGCTGGGAACATCAAAGGCAGTCATTTGGGAGAGGGCTGGTACAGATTAATTGCCACCCACAAAGAAATGGCAGAGCAGTGGCTACAAGGAAGACAGCCTCAGAATCCCAGCCTAGTTTCTGCTCTGCTTCCAGGACAGTGTGAGTATATTGGTGCTGCTTACTCAAGGTCTGTGGCAAAACAACATTTGAGCACAGTAAATATTGGAGTAATTATTGTCAACTGGCGGCTATTAACTTTTTATCAACACATAATTAGCCAGATATAGCATTTACTAGACTAAATAAATGTCTGTTCTCCCACATATTTGTATTTTCTTCACACAAAACTGTGTTTAATAAACATTAGTAAGGTTGCAAAGTCAAGTACTCAAAAGTTAGGAAATGCCAGACTTAGGGTTGCCTGTGCATCCCTAGTTCACTGTTATTGTTCATGTTAATAAAGTCTTTGATTATATGTTTCTGTATTAGTGTTTCCACAGGGGCCTACTTTGGGTTACAGAAAGAGACTGCTCAAGTAGATGAACAAGAATTTGTCAGAAAACCCTATGAACATTCTGCAGAGCAATTCTGCTATTTTTTTTTTAACATGTAGATCAGTATTTTTCTCTAATTCATTCCCTGAAATATTTGAATCATTTTGCCTGTCACTGAAACAACAACAACAACAA
>VZRO01001823.1:146414-193582 GCA_013397915.1 Daphoenositta chrysoptera
AAAAAAAAAAAAAAAGAGGGCTAATTCTTTCTAACAGGAACTGGATGAAACTTTCAAGCAAGTCCCCAAACTGCCACCAGATGTAAACAACTTTTGGTCATTATTCATGTAAGCATTATTCAAAGCATTGACCTCAAGGTGGAGAGTTCCTATTTGATTACAAGCCCTATGAGATTTGCGTCCCCACATACTTCAGTTGGAAACAATCTGCAGTGTATGACATCCAACATGTGATTATAGAAAACCTGAAGCATAATATATCAAGTAAAATTAAAGCAATTAAGCATGACAGTTCTTTAAAAAAAAAAAAATTACTGAGGAATGTAGATTAATTAGTTTCCTTCTTTGTGCCTCCAAAATCACATTTATTTTCTGTAGCTCTTTGGAAAGTGAATCAGAATTGTCAGCAATTTGGGAAAAGCTTAAAATCTTACAATTTATAAATTCAAATCACACAAATGTTCAAAGCTTTGCAAAGAACTACTGGATGGATACCAGACTATATATGGAGTTCAAAGACAGCAGGATAACACAGAGCTTTGCCTTTTGGTTTTTTTAATCTTATTTTGGTTAAGGAGAAAAATATCTGGTGCAAAAGGCTGGAGTCTTTCTAAAATGTAGGTTCTAGCTTGTTTTACTATAAAAATATCACCATCAGGAGTATAACTATGTTCTTCCATGTTATGTTTGCATCGCTTACTATCTTATTATACACAATTTCATCATCTATATTAGAAGATTCATTAGTACACTTAGAAAGTTAATTCCAAATTTAAGTGTGGGGCAATTTTAGAGCTGGTTCCATGAAACAGATGAAATCCATTTAAATACACTTAAATATTAAGTGGTTACAGAATCTGGATTGGATATATAAGAAAATTTCATTGATCAATTTAAAATTTAGATTGGTAAACTGACTTTGGTTGCCAAATACAAATAGTTTCTAAGTTTCACTGGGCCCTCACCATTCAGTCACAGCAATTCCATTTTGAAGTGTACAGTTAGGTTTTCTTGCAGAAAGTTCAGCATTCATTAGAATTTTGTTTCAGACAATATTCTATTTGCTTCCTTGGTAACAATACAAAATAAAGACCACATTTTTATACCCACACGTAATACTTGAAGATATATTTTGCTGCTGGAGTATTCCAGGAATCCCTTATTCATAAAAGGATCTGCAATCATTTAAGAACTCATCTTTTTCATGGAATTTTATTGCATAGCATAAAATTCAACTACCCTAACAATAGCTATTTAAAGTTTAGGCACCCAGGTGCAATTCACCTTACCTGCCTAAAAGTTCATCAAATATCAAGGCAATTTTTAAAACAGTGCAAAGATTAACTTTTCCAGGGAGTGATTTAGCCCACCTATATGGTTACTTAGTGTAGGAATACAGTGGTCTTCCTCTAGAAATGTCTTTCTGAGCCATCTGATGCACTCCCAGAAAGGTTTAGGTCTGATGGATGTCATAAGATGCAAAGATTACCAAGGATGGGAAGGACCACCCCAGAATTTCTCTAGCAATGAAGTGATGTAGAAAATATATTTTTTATCTTTTCCTTTACTCCTATTTTTCATTTAATTCCTCTTTTAAAACATAGTTTTACAAGAGATGATGAATCATAAGCTAAGAGGATTGAGCTTTACTTTAGTCTGGCCCAGCAGACAAAAGTAGGGTTTTTTACTCTTTTTTTTTTTTTTTTCGTGGTAGAAGATCCAGCACTGATGCATGATATATATCCTGTTATAAATTAATGATTCACACTTCCAGCTGATGAGTTATGAACCAGAGTAAGGAACATAGAAATCAGCCATTCTGTTTTCTGGCTTTTACACAGCAGCACAGATCTGCCATAATGTAATACATGTGTTATACATAAGCTGTACGTGTCAGGGTCTTGTTTTACAGAATGAAATGGATTTCCTTATAGCTCCTACTTATTTCTTTTTTTAATACCAAATGAATTTTAATTACATGCAATGACATGAGGAGAAAGCTCAATTTGACACAGGTATAAATCCTGAATCACACACTTCACAACTAAATGCTCTGCCATCAAAATGAAAATATTGATCTGAAATTCAATTTTTTTCTAACAGCCTCTAAAATAAACAGTTTAATGCTGGATGCTAAGCCAATGTTATGAAAAGGTCTGCAGTAGCTAATTGAAAGAGCAGAACAGTATGAGTGCTTTGCAGGTTCATGTCTATAAGTTGATGATAATGAACATATGAAGTATTTCACTAGCAGAGTGAATACTATGGCATCACCTGACATTGGAGCAATGCTGATTCTCTGCTTTTACAGAATTTAACTGCAATGTAGAAGCATTCTTATTAGGGTCAACATTTTCTACAATTCTAAAACGAATATCCTAGTAGCTGTATTGCCCTTCTAATCAAAGTGATAGTTACCTGTATGTCAAACTAACCACCCATCCTTCGTTAGTTTGTGTTGGGATTCCATTTACAACTCTCAAATGTTTTGTTGAGGCACAAGGAATGGCAGTATCTGAAAGCAGGTCCAGAGATCACATTTTACTAAAAACAGTGGTAGGAAACCTGCACAGTTGCACATAAGGACCACAAGAATGTCAATATTTATTATGGATTAACTTTCCTGTGCTAATGCAATATATTTCTAGGCCATTAAAACTACTCCAGTGAAGCTGAGTAGGTCTATTTAAATATCCATAAGGAATATAAAATACATATATTTAAATAGTTTTCTTGAGATTTACATAGCTAAAAAGCAAACACTGAAACTCATTACCATTCAAAACCACTGGCAAGACATGACAGTGAGAATAGATAAAGGAGTATAATAAAGCTATTCCCCAATTTTGCCTTGTAAAATTAATTTTGCTCAGTCTGTATGGTGAGTTTTTTATAACTTTAACTGACCTTTATTTTGTTTCCCAATTGGAAAGAAATGTCTAGACTTAGAGGATAGTCTTGCACTGCAAAGTTCATGTACAAAATTACTTACCATCCAAACTGGTTGTAGTAGGAGTTGTATCACCTTCACCTAGACAGACACATAAGATAGCCATAATACAAAATTAAAACACATTTAAAAATTGAATAGAGTAAAATTCAACAGCAAATGGCATATTGTTAACTTTAATGGTTCACAAAGTTTTAAACTTCAATGATTTCTTCAATACACTGCAAAAGCAGTATTTAGTAAGGATTAACAAGAAGGCAGAATTTTATTCCAATAGAAGGAAATAAGAAATAAACATTTTGTAACAAGAATGTCAAGCATTTTTCTTCTTGGCTGAATCCTGAAGACATCAGGCTGCCTATCATTTCAATTTGCATGTTTCATTCAAACAAGCAAATGCTGAAAAACTAAGTTATGACTTTCCTATAAGCTTTCAGGAACTTTAGAAGCCATGTGATTAAATCCAAATAAGACTGAAAGAAATTCTCAATTCCTTAAAAAATTTCAAAAGTAATTTTAAGTCCCTATCAGAAAAAAACTTATTTTTATCAAAACATTTTCCCCAAAATCTGGTTCAGTTCTTCCATTTAGCAAAAAACGGTTTGCTTAAAAAAAGTTTGCTTAAATTTTGTTCAAAATTTTTGCCTTCAGTGACATGTACAGAGTGACCCAGCATTTTGAGCTAGAGGTACAGGTGTAGCTGCTGAACATTTGCAGAAGCAAAATTTAAACAGTCTCATCCAACTAGATTTCCATCATTGAACAAATATATATATATTTTTTATATATATATATATACACTATAGGTATATACATATATATATGTGTATATATATACATACATATGTATATATATATATATTATTTTAATACTAGTCCATATGAGTTACTATTGTAAAACAGGCATATTCCCACTCTGGTGTTTGATTGCAGAAATGTACTACTCACCAATTCTCTATACCCTACAAATGTTTGCTGAGAATACATCCTTAGGAATTCACAGGTCCAAATAATGAACTCAGAATAAGTGAATAAAAAGTATATTTCTTCAGCTGTTATTCTTCATTTATATTGACACAACTAACCTTTTGCACAGTTTGTTTACTCTTCAGATAGATGCCACAATATCACCTGAGACTTCAAATACCACTTCTTAGAGATGGGGGAGTTGAGACTATGAGGAAATGCAGCAGATTGCTGCTAGGAATGACTGTAACATTATCCTTAACCTCTAGAGATCACAGGCATGCACTCAAAAGCCTGATTTACCATTTAAGTGCTCTCCCAGGACATACAGCAAAGTAACTTAGAAATAAGAACTGAAGAGAAAGATTTTGAACATAAATGTGAACTGCACATTTTTCAGCATAAAACTATCTTTTTCTACTTGTCATCAGTTTATTACTGAATTCCCTAGGATTCTTAATTCTGTTTATTTAAGCTATTTAGATTCAAACAGTCAACTTTGGAGGCATGATTTTCCTAATACTTGCCAGGAGTTAAATCATCCCATAAACATCCGAAAGCAGAATGTAATCTTTATAGCACATATACACTTCAGCATATTATAGTGAGTTATCCTAACATTACCAAGACAGATCACCCAAAGAGACTCTGAAGCTCGTAGCCCAGAAGATAACTCTGCCTGGGTTTCTTGAGGCCACAGCCAGCATTCTGACCGCTAGACAATTCTTTGTCTCCGTCCAGCCCTCATTCAATAGCTAGATCTGCTGGAAAATGTTTGACCATCTGTAATAGCCCCTTTGTGCTCCTGCTGCATAAATAAGTCTTGAAATCTCCAAGCTGGTCAAGGAAAAGAACCCCTTGTTCATATATTGCACAAGCAGCTTCTGTCTGCTCCTTCTCAGTCACGCACAATTGATGCCTGATAGAATCACACATTGCCTGCTGCCACAAGTGACAACAGTAAGGTGTGCAAATTCATGTGACACCGTGGCTTCCCCGGGACTGCACAGCTGACAATGCCAGAGGCATACCAAGTACTCACATCGAGAAATAGGACAGTAATCCCAGGGAACAAGAGGATCATCTGTGTAACACCAGGGACCATGAAAATCATCATCTGGATTGCGGCAATAGTTTTTCTTCAGTTTACTAACATCTGGTTCTCTGAATATTTGTATATGCCTACAGGGAAAAAAAAATTCAAAGTGTTGAAAAGCTTTATACTATAGCCCAAATTTTCAAAGGTTAAATGTTGCTTTGCTCCACATTGTATTATTAGCTGATTGAGAAGCCTACAGGTCAGGGTTTGGGGCTTGTTAAAATCAAAGGGAAGACGAGACCCAAATATTTGCTGGATCTGGGTCCAACTTTCCTCTAGTTGGTATTTTAAGCACTGTGTCCACTGGACAGCTGGGAGGCTTCTAGATCTCCCACTCAAGCTAATATCTCCAGATACCCTCAGGAGGGATCATTTTACTGATTAGAAGAGTGTCTTTGATGCCCTCAGCAAACCTGCAGGCCCCTCTGGGGAGCACAGGTACCTTCTCCTGCAGTTAACAGCACAAGGGAGCACTGAATATACAAAGTTAAATCAAAGGCAAAAGAAAGGCAAACTAAGAAAGTTAGCAAGGATGAGCAGCAGGCAAGGAGAAAGATGAATGGCTCAGACAAACTGCAGTGCTAGGTCACCTAAGTTGCAAACCTACATGAAGCACTTTAGACGTGAAATTTTGAGGTCAAAATCTGAAGCGGACGAAGATGTTTGTTTTTGGCTTGTCAGATACAAGGATACAGGCTTCCTCAGTTACAGCTGTACTGCCCCTTTAGTTCATAACCAACCACACATGCTGCCTCTAGCACACCCATAACCAGAGAAACTGCTGCAGTGAGACAGATAACTCCCCAAAGAAGTTCCCAGAGTGAAAATGTGTGGGAGTAAGGAAAGAAAGGCTGATCTGTGCTCTATTAGATGAATGCAATTGCATCAAGTATCCAGCAGGTTTGTACTGTCTCATTCACAGCAAACTAAGACTTATCAGGCTTCTCAGAAAGCAGGAATAACTTAAACCTCTGTTTCCCTTACATGGGCAGCACACTGAAATATGTATTCCCTCTCTCTCACCATCTGTGGGAAGAAACACATGTAGTCCAGGTGATGATTCCAGACAGGGCCACTGAAGTCTGCCTTCTGCATAAAGCTTCCCCAAAGGCTGACTTCCTGACTTACACAGTCCTTCCAGAGGACAATGGCTTAAATGTTCAGCACTGTGACTCAACAAGTATGAAAGCTAAAATCGACACACTTGCATCAGCTTCAGAAACTAAAGGAAAATGAAGAAGAAACTATTTCCATCACAGCCACTAGTGTGGTATCTCATACCAAGCAAAACTTTTTATGAATCTCTTATTTTGTATGTAGTCCTGATAATTCATTTTACTTCCACAAATAAATTACAGTAACTTGTCATTTCTACTACTTGAATATGAAGCCAAAGTAATGATAAACAACAGCAATTGCAGGTCTTTTTAATGGCATTTGATGTCAGTGTCACTAGATTGTAGACTCAAGAGTCAGTTTCAGGCTGCAAGGGACATTAGGTGATTTCAAGTCCAGCTTCCTCCTTGAAGCAGCATGACCTTTGAGATGAGGTTGATGAGATAACCATTTCCTGTCTCATTCCTACCATCCTCTCATTGCTCCAAACTTTCAAGGACAAGGATGGGGTAAAATAGGCCAGTAAACCAAACACTGAGAAACATCCCAAAGCCTGCAATTAGTGGTTAGCCCGAACAAAGTCTTGTTGTGCAATATATTTAAACATGAAGAAAAATAGAAAAAGATAAAAATACAGATTAGGAAAACAAAGATATTAAAAGCTCCAGGGCATAAGGGGCTACTTTAGAATCAACGCAGATGAAAAAGAGTGGCCATCTGGAGGCAGTATTTATTCAGGACTCACTGAACCATCTCTTTCTCTTTAATATGCACACACCTACGTAAGTCTTCAATATTTTTGTCCCATGTGGAGCAAGTTAGCCCAAATCTTGTCTTGGATAGATTCCCCATGTAACTCTTGCCATTGCCACGATAACAATCTGAAAAAAGAATGTTGAGACAAAAAAGGGGAGGGTGACTGTGCAATATTGAGAAGAAAACTCTTCCATCAGTAATCCAAATTATTAAAGACAAGTGTTCTGTTTACTAAATGCTATACACTATTAATCAGACAATTGTATAAATCAAATCAGAAGAAAAATGGAAAATCACTTCCAGATTTACATTCGTAATCTCCTGTTTAAGACCTTCATTCTCAACACAGTAGCATTTTAAATTTTGTCTTACATAGATAAACTGGGAAAATTTCTTTCATAAATAGTTGGTTTAAGATTAATTTAGAAGGCTCACACAGAATAGTCTAAAAGTTGTCAGAAGATAGTTTATAGGAATTCAAGAAAAATGGTCCCCTATTCCTCCCTCCACAAAAAACAGGCACTCAGTTTAGCTTTGTGTATCTTCCAGATACTGGCAACAGTATATCATTCTAGACTTAAGTAGTACTTCAGCAAAATCAAAAAATCAACATGACTTTAATTTTAATGTAATTCAAAAACTTGCCTGTTCGCTCCAGCAGAAGTCATGTTTAATTCATAAGCTTTTATCACAAGCCTTTTTGAGACTTTTCAAGAGGATTGTTTAAAATGTTCAGTACTATAAAGACATTTTGTGTAAAGCACTTAATTTCATATTCATCAGTATTTTTACTTTTGATAATTGATACTTTACAAGAAACAGAGAATGAATATAAAAGTTTAATCCTGTCTTTGCTGTAAGTCTTGCAACTGCAACATTTTCAAATTTATGAGAAAAATTGGCTAAAACTTAAAGATGGAGCTGTTAATGGAGCCTGATGTAGGGTTACAGGTCTGAGGTCTTAGCCTCAGTTTATGCTATGACATCCATTCAGGATGCAACACTACTCCTTACAGTAATGCCAAGACCTCACAGGAAAAACGTTTGCATGAAAACTCAGAATGAACCTCACAGGCAGAGCCAGGTAAGAACTCAGAGGATCAACACCTTCTAGACAGGGAGGTATTTGCAAGACAAAAAAAAAAAAGGAAAAAAAAATCACTTTTGGTAGCCTCATATGCAATTATAAAAAGACTGTGAACCACAGAAAACATCTCAGCTGTGAAAAAAGGCCTTTTAAACTAAGAAAGGTAAAGACAGTAGTGCAGATACATAGCTTCACCTTGTCTAAAGATCAGATCCAATCAGATCTTTGCTGCAGCTTTCCCTGCTGGAATCAAAAATTAAACTGAGAAATGAATCTCATTTACACCACAATGAATCCCAAGCATGCAAATAAAGCCAAAGCGGAACTACACAGGTGTAATACAGATACAACTCCTTCAGTTTTCAAGCCTGTCTACTTGATGTTTGGAATAGTAGAACATTCACTTAAAATCATGTTATCACCCCCTCCCCTGTTACCTTGTTCATTTGATACATCGCACTTGGGGATCTGGGAGCAATAACCAATGCGGATGTTTGGGTCAGTGGTGAAACACCAGGGTGACTCAGATCCATCTGGATTTCGGCAGTAGTTCTCCCTCAAATCCCTATAAAAATAAATATGTTAGCTCGCAGCAGGGATAACCTACACCCACCAATGTGGTCCATTGTTTTTTGTTATGAATTAACAAAAGTACAGGCTCCTTCAGGTCTCTGTGTTACTGATCAGTGTCAAGTGCAAGGAGATGAGGAGTCAGTAAGAACACAGTGTCCAGAAAAAAATATTAACTGTAAAAAGAATATGTTTATGGGAGTTCAGCAGACATATGTTTTGACGGGATATAAGATTTCATTTGAAGATTAACAATATTTTCATTCAGGATCCTCCATCAAAATTTGCATGCAACTGACACTGGATACACGTGCAATACATTACAAGTGCTTTTAAATGCAAACATTACCAAAGTGCTTAAAACTCCCTATACTTTGAATGGTTCTGCTGAGTTTGGAGAAACACAGTGCTGTAGACCATAACTGACTCATTTAAGAAACTGAATTGTGGAAAATAAAAGAAGTGTATGTTGAAATTCTATACAGCTGTTACCTTTAAAGTAAAAGTTAGTCACAAGGGAACATCCTTAAATGTCTTTTGCAGCTTGCATGAAACAGTCAAACCTCTTAAATGCAAGTTTTATTTCCCCATCTCCTGACAGTTGTTGCCATGTTCTGTGCATCTCCATATTTCACTGTATTTTTTCCATCTGCAGCACTTACTGATAACAGACTATGGAAAGAATGGGCCTAATACTGTAATTCTTACTGGTATTTACCCATCAAATAAAGATATTTAGTACACACTGGGCTGTGGCTCCATTCTGGTCAGCAAGGTTTCCTCTACGCTTAGTTAAAAAAGGACTGAAAGAACATTACTAAGGTAACTGCCTAAAATTAGTAGATTATTCACACCTTGGGAGTTTATGAACCATACAGAAAGGTTCGATGACCAGTGTAAAAGCAGTCCAATTGATGCAACGAAATTTAGTAATGAGACAGAAAAAGGATTTAAAATATGAAAAACAAAAGAAGTATTTTCAAATATTATAAATGTTAATTATTGCCAAGAAGATTACATTGAGGTAATAATTAGGACATACTAAATTGATGTCAGCAATCAAACTGTGAAGAAGTTTTTAGTTCCACGAAAAAAACCAGTGGTAATATATTAGCACTGTTGGGATTCAGGTCCCAGTCTGGAACACATCCAGACGCTTCACAATCAAACTGGTGAATAAATGCTTGAAGGAAAAGTGCATAAAGACCCCTAGGGTTTCCCACGAGTTCATCTAGAACGACTGCTTTGAGATCTGAAGGACTGATTTCCCAGGCTCAGAGGGTCTGAGCCTCAGCAGGTGGAGTGGCTGCATCAGGACACGGAGCAGGGACAGGCGCCCCAACAGTGGCACGACTCGTTAAACATTTTAAACTCAGCTCTTCTCCCACTGCAGTAGTACCACCCACACCTCTCTACTCACTTGCATTTGAAGTTCTCGGGAGTGATGTTGTGCTGGTGGGGGTACTGGGAGTCCCACCTCTGGCACGGGACCCCGCTCCAGATGGTGCTGGCGGTGCCGCGGTAGCCCTCGCCCTGGCCCCGAACGCAGGCCGTGGTCTCGGCCGCCGCCCCCGTGCTGTTCACCACGCTTTCCTCTGCAGACCCAGACAAGAAGGGCTCTTTCATTCTCTAAAGAATGGCTCAGGATGACAGGTTTGGACTCCACGTTACGGATGGAGTCATGGATTACATAAGGTTCACATCACGGTAATTGCAGTTCTTTGGTGATATTGACAATGTGATTACAGAATGATTTCTTCCCCTTCACATTTGCAACATCCACAAAATCAAAGTGAGTGCTGGACTTTATGCTAGTTTACCCACTTGCATGCTAAGAATCTGCAAAATTTTCTTGCGTGAAACACCTGGCCTATGCTGTATCACTGGATATCAGGAGATATTCCTGGTTACTTTTTCCAGTTCAGCAAATATCATTCCCTCAAGTTTTAAAAATCTGAGTGACCACCCACATTCACACTGTTAAACATGGCAACACATATTTGTAGGATTAAAATACAATTGGGTTCCTCTAAAGAATTCCCACAATATATCAGGTCACAGGAAAAAAAGATGCAGATAAAAAATAATAAAAAAGAAAGAATCTAAATCCTAGTACAAATTAATAGTGCTAAATTATCCTAGAAGATTTTTTTTATGCCTCATATGGTTAAAAGAGGGGAAAAAAGGCCCAGCTTTTGAAATCAAAGATTAGTATTCTCTACAGAGAGAAAAATGTTTTAAAGACTAACAAATTCATCAGACTCAAGATCTCTTGCAGATGTTGATATACTCTGCACTCACCCTGGTGTGGGCTGTCTTGAACTAAATTCAGAAAAACAGTGGTTTTTAAATGACTCATTCACATAACTTGAAAGGCTCTTTTTATTTCTTATGCAATTTTCATAATTGCAAATTAATGGCACAGATATTGCATCAGATATATACAAAGTAGTACAAAACTAAATACACTGCAGTAAGAGCAACACTTCTGCAATATCCTCAGAAGTTCCCAATAAAATATTTTTAAAGTAACTGCATATCTGTTGGTAATTGCTATTGTTCACAAGACTAATTTTATTAATTATCTTAAAAGTATTGTTTGCCAGCAATAAGTGTGTTAATAAAGTTCCTTAATTAGCTTTCTTCAAATGGTCCGGTGAAAGAACAGTATTTGTGTGTTACTCATAATGTAGTTTACTCCTGATAACTTGAGCCAGTTCCCTGAACTTGGAGAAAATATGGATCTTAAGGGAACCAAATGTCATAACAGATGGTTTTGGCTGATTTGCTGACTGATCTTTGACGTTGAAGATCATTTCCTTGTCAGATGATAACATCAAGTTGTGCAGTTGAATTATACATTTATCCATGCATCCCTTTTTCTCTTCATCTGCTTGATGTTTTTAAATCAGTGTTTCATGGTCAAATTCATTTCCTGTCCCTCCTTCCCAAGGCAAATGTTGTCCTGTTTCAATGGGATTTTGAGTTCTAAACTCATTTCAAAGTCAAAAGGACATGGCACTGCAAGAACCACAAGGAGGTTTCTGCAGGCTGACAAATGCACTCTTTCTAGGGGACTCATCAAACAGGTTTGCAGCTAGTAACTCTATGTTTAGTCTTTATACATCACTTTTTAAATAATTAGACTACAAAGAGATGAATTTATACAGCTAAAAGTAATAAATAGCTGCAATATTTCAGTTTTCCTTCATAAGTAATATATGAAAACAAATGGAGTTATATTCTAAAATAGCTTCTCAGTTGATTAGAGTGAACATTGCTATACCACATTCAAATACATATCAGTCTTTTTTTAAAAATGCATTCATTACTTTTACAAAAATGAAAAAGATTTAGGGAAAAACTTGATGGGGGGAGCGAGGAGAAGAGTTTCTTAAGACAATAAATTTCAGCATACACCCCGGCTTCATAATATTTCCTAAGTAAATTAATAAATTACAAGTACATAACTCTAGCAAAAAGTCTTTTTAAATAATACTAATAATGCACAAAAAAATGAACCTAGTACAAGCTGTTACAAAGACCTTAGTGCTTCAGCTGTAATGAACTGTATAGTGCACCTACTCTATCCTCAGCATGCTAAAGAAAAAGTTATCAGTTTTGTGTTTATATATCATTATGTGGGATTGGGGTTTTTTTAAATCACATGCCTGAAATGAAATAAGTAATGCATCAATTGATTTAAGCAAGGCCATAGGAATTTTGAAGATCATTCCTTCTTTTTACATCTGCAGACACACAGCTCATTGTTGAACCTTACACTGCGTGTCTGGACAGTGACCTCTACCTGTAGATCAGATTTTACAACTGGGCCATGTCAAAACATACAGCATAAAGGCACAGAAAGACTTAATTTTCACATTGTCATGAATACTTGCACAGCCAATCCACTTCTGGAAAGACTTGCACTATAATGACTAAGAGAGAAATTATTTAAAATATACAACATGATTATCTGCTAATAATTCGTGGCAGCTCTCAATAAGAATTCTAGTAATGAGAAGGATCACTAAAATATTCTCATTTTAATTGATAAAGCAGTTCCATTGTTCCAAAAGGTCCACAGAACCCTCCCCAAAATCTCCTGCATATACTACAAATGTCTCATTTTGAAACATGAAAAATGAGATTCCAAAATACTTCTGAAATTTAACTCTGAAATTCCGATGGCTTGTGCCCTCAGAACCAATTTCCATTCTGGCTATTGTGTCTCACAGAAGGCTCAAAACTTACCAATCCTTGAGAAATCCTTCATTCAGCTGGCGATTCCACAAACAGGCATGATGGGAACAGTCTCCCTGTTCCTGTTAATGAAAGTTGGGCTGGATGTGCACAGGAACAGGCAAGAGCTTGAGGAGCAGAGCCTGCCTCACCAGACACTGCAGACTATCCAGCACTTGCCAAACTAAGGAGGGCCCAGGCTGTCCAAGCCTACAGCTTACAGAGTCACCTCCACTCAGTGTTGGTCTTGTTGTTGAGGCTAATTATTCATCTCCCACATAGCAAATTAACTAAATTTAATAACTCTTGAGCATGAACATCAGATGTGCAGAGCATTGGTGAAAGAGCCCTATGAACGCACTCACCGGTTCTCTTACAAAGCAAAATCAAGATCAAGATAAAAATCTGTAAAAGTGAATTCCCATCCTTATCCCAGTAATTCCTCTAAAATATAAATTAAGATCTGCAAATCCAAGGGTTTGTGAAAAAGACACTATGAATTTAGTTAGATTAATTTAAAATCAACAAATAATCCTTACTTTGCAGTACTTAATAATATTTCATAATGGAAGTTCCCAGGATTTTTTTGCTTCAGTTCAACTTTTACAGTTCTGAACTTAGATAAAAAGTACTGTTAAAGAATGATCACAGAAAATACCATCTTATAAAAGACTACTATTTATAAGTTATTGATTAAGTGTCACTACTTACTCCTGTAGGAAAGGTCATTATGAACAGAAGAATTTGGTAATTGTTAGCAGCATTTTGCTACTTTTGAACTTTGTGGGTTTTTGTTTTCTTTTTAAATTCTGGATGACTAAGATTAAACATGGAATTCAGGCAGCTACATGAGGGGATTTCCCATTAGTAGAAACACTACTAATGCTCACATGTTCACTCTAAAGTCCCCAACCAAAGGGCAATAATGCAAAGATGTCTTTTTTCTTCCATAAAACCCGCCCTACTTTGACACTTCAAAATACATCACTTTTTTAATAAGGGCCAGCTCATACATTCGTAGATGCTTTCGTAAAAAGATGAAACATTATCCAGAGCCTTATGTGTAAAGCCACAGAGAGTCTTCCCAGTTCTGGTGCTCACAGCAACACCAGCACGAGGGAATCAGCAGGGGCCTTGAGTCATTCGACAGCTGAAGTAACCAGCTAGACACTATTTCTGACTCTAGTCCCAGTGACCCAGAAGAAAACCCTGCACAAATTTTAGGCCAATGGTGAGACTCCTACTGACTTAAAAGAAGGTAGAGATTTTGCTGGAGAATTCGTGTTCTTTCCTGACAATACAACCTATGTACTTTTGGAAAAAGACACAGCTGGAAAAGAAGCAGAGTCCTAAATTACATCATGAGGAAAATACCTGTTCTTGCTTATATTCATGCAATGTCTTTTCTACGGCTTCAGTCAATAGAAAGAAAATGTGCCCTTACATGTAAAAAAATATAAATATTTTTAAAATAAATAATAATTAGAAAAAAAAAGTTGATTCTAAATGTGATTCATGCAATTCTGCGAATATCAGTAAGAAAGCTGAGTGATGTTTTGAAGCTGCTCATGCTCAGTTACACTGCCTTCAGGAGTGCCTGCCTCGAGCAATGGCATTCACAGCTCTGGGCAGTAGTTTAGTGGCAGTTCTTTCCTTTCCACATTTTCTTCAATGCACTATGACACAGTACAAGAATGGAAGAAAAAAAGCCCACTGATTTCTAGTGTTTTGCTTTTTTTCAGTAAAAACATACGAGCATGTGAAGAAATCCATTATAGCCAAGCTCAAGAATCACAGTACTGAAGAACTCATTGTCACCTAAAACTTTCACACATACAGTTCATTTGTCCTTGAGCACAGAGAGACCTTTCCAGGCTCTTCCAGTGTCTACAACAAGGCTTTGAATTAAAACAATTTTTATTTTAAATCTATTTAAAAAAATGTATCTCCTCAGGTTTAGAGTTCTTAATTCGCACTTTCAAAACTATCATAGAAATGATGAAAAGCATTTGAGAAGGAACCTTCTTGAGGAAATGTGGATTAAGCTGTTGCATAAATAGTGAACATGGGACCTATTCTTTGTCTCCTTGTGAGGCAAGATGGAAGGTAACACTTTATCAACTACTAAATACCAGTCTCTTTTCACTACCTCCTTTCTACAAACATCTTTATCTTTTGCAAGTATTAAGCTTAAATGATTGTAACTTTTATTTGTTTACATACAATGATTTGACAAACAACTCTTTAATCAGAACTGTGCATTCAAATGGGCAGTTAAAATCTCTGTTTGTAAAGAATGAGTAATTTGATATTGGTAGGCTCCTGTCTTCCCAAAGGCTGCAGGCACACTGCAACAGCTCATTTTAGATGTAGATTCTCAGTTTTAGTATTTCATTACTTGCTCTTTCCCATCAAACCGAGGCCTTTATTAAATTTGCTCAAGGCTTTTCGGGCTCTGGTCACCCCTGACTACGGTCAGTGATTACTGGTGGCAAAGGCTAAATCCATAGTAGAGACATCTGGGTTGGCTGGACATCACGTAGGCATCGATGAAACACAGGCTGTAATGCAGTAATTCCAAAAAGCTCTGCAGGTCTGAAATGACTGATAAATGTAGCTTCCTTTATGGGCCACAGCACCTCTCTGATTGCCCTGCTGCTCATCCATAGAGGAGCTGCTACCCGTTTGGGGGTTTTTTTAAAGCAGTTTAGTTCCCTACTCCTGTCCTTCCTGTAGTCAATGTCCTCATCGAGCCAAAATAACAGTCATTTTCCTTTTTCATGTTTGCTGGCACTGCTTCCATTTCTTCATTTCATCCTACACTGCTTCATTGCTGTTAGTTGTCCTTTTATCCTCTCTTCTAACTAAAAATTGTCTCAAGCCAAAACCACAGACACATATGTGAGCAACTTCAAACCAGTCCTGGGGTCCCCAAAGTCTTAATCCAAATCCAGTTTTTGCAGCTTGAGCCATCTCTAATTCCTAATTGCTCCTGTCATCTCTTTCTCACAGCCCTGGCTGAAAGCCACAATGTTTTATGCTGCATTCTGTGCTTGGAAGTAAAATTAAAATGCCCTCTCTCTCTTCAGTCTTAAAAGCATATTTATTTTCTAAACACTTCCTTCCACCAACTTTTTTGCCGAAAATTTTGTATATGAGCTGTTGTCAGCATTTTGGCTATAGAGCACACTAGCACTCACGACATGGAGCAAAAGCCACAAGCAGCGTGCTGCCTCGTGGTCACTCCCCAAAGAGAGGACACCTACATTTTTGTATATGGTCCAAGGACTCGGATTTGCAACGCTTTTTTCCTAATTAGTATTTCTTGTAAATTAAATAAACAGTCCTCAGCATAGGAATTAAAAACCTGTGTGAGAATCCAAACCACAAAGCTATAAAGACCTATAACTCATGATGTTCTCTTTTTAATGTTCTGAGATTGCAAACAGCCCCAGCTTCAGAAACACAGAGCAGCCACCGAAACCCAGAATAGCCAAGTGTTTTGGGCTCCCTGCTAGGAGGTGGGAAAACAGTCTTTTTATGAGCCTCAAGAAAGACAGAAAACTGAAAACGGGGTTTTGATATTTTCTGTTAGTATTCTGGCCGTCACGATGGTGATTTAACAGTAGCATCAGCAATAAATTCCCTCACTGGGTTATAAAGGAAAGCATCAAGCAGAACTGCATCTTACGTAGAGGGCAATGTCACATGCCTGTGAGAAACCCTTTGAAAATATCTGCTGGTTTAAGCTTTCAAGACCACTACTTTTGTATTTTTTCTCATATAGATTGCTTTATTAATTTCGAAAGAGCTACAGTTTTCTGCAGGGAAAATACAGTTTTACATGTGAAATTTCCACGATTTTAACATATTTTCTAACTGAAGGAAATAATTTCTAGTTCCTTCAGTGAACTTTTGCCTAGAAATGAGACAAAAGGCTTTCATCACAATATGAAAATCATTACACTGTGTTCTGGAGGGTTTTTTTATTTAATTTTGATCTTTACCTTTTCTTCAGGACTCTACTATGATTTGGTGGACAAAGGTGATAATCCAGTAGTTTGCAGATCTCCCACCCAACTGTGGGAGGCTAAGGCTAAACTGTAGATACTGAAAGTTGCATGGGGCCTAAGTTTACGTGACCAACAAAGCCAGATGTGAATCCTCAGAACACTGACACATCAGCTCAGGAAATGCCAAAGGATAAAGTTTTATAAAAGTTGCATTTGTGAAACAGTCAGCTGTAACTTAGGAATACTTTTTTCATAATAATAACATATTTACCAGGGGAAAAGAGCAGTTCTAGTATGCTACACATGATTCATTTGTTATCTAATAATTGGAGAAGTGTAGGAAGCACAGTTTAGTTTAGTTAAAAAAAAAAAAAAAACAACAAACCGCAAACCAAAACAAAACCCAAACCAACACAGGCCAAAAATCCAAAGCAACAGCGCTTTACTTAATAGAGTAACTAAAAAATTGAAAGATGATTCAGTTGCATAGCTAAGCCAGCCTCTGTTTACAAAGGGACAAGACTGAGCTTTCCTCTTCACCAAGATTATCAGTAAGTCTAGATACAACAACATGAATTAGTACTGTAGGTCACAGGTAAGACCTTCAGCATGGGTGTGACTTAATGGGTGCCTGACCCAAAACAAGCAGCAATCCTGGTAATTTTCTTCTGTCTCTGGAGAACCTGATTAGACATAGCCCAAAGTATCAAAATAACTTTGCCTTTTTTACAGTGGAGTATTTTTGACAGTTTAATTTCCTTATACTGGAATTACAATGATGGAAGATAGGGTAAATTCAATTACTCTACATCAGGAGGTACAGAATATTCTTCCTCAACCCTTGGATTTCAAAAATGGATAAGTTGATTAGACCAGACTGAATCTCCAAGACATTAGACTGGCCTAAGCTACGAACCACCAAGGAGAGAAAATTCTGAGTTATTCTGAATATACACAGCATAATTGCTTTGGTAAGAATTCTAAGTGAAGGTGGAGAATCTCCCTTCAAGCAGCAACTGCTCACAAAGTTTCATGTCAGAGCTGTTACCTCTTCCCCGCCACCCATCCCAATATTTAAAGCGTGTCTCAACAAAACTGATTCTTCCATCTATCTTAGCCCCAGTATTACCATGAAAGTCTAGAAAAATTGCTTCACACAAGTTTTCAAGGAATGTCCAAGTGTTTTATCTTCCTCATTGTCCCTTTACTTCTCATTTAAGACATCTAATTATCAGTAAAATAGATCTGTCAGAGCTATCAACAAAGTTAAGATGATCTGGGCTTTGAAAACAAAATATGCTGCAGAAAGTCTAAAATGCTAAACTGAAGTGTTTCAAAGTGATCATCCAATAACTGTGCACCTTAATGTCACTTTGATTCAATTCCTTTTCTCTAAAGTGTGCTTAACAAATGCCACCATCTTGTAGCTGATGGATGAAAAGAAATTAATTGCCTGTGGAGTGCTTTGATATGGAGTGCTGAATAACAGAGAGACCCACGAGGAAATTAATAATTCTGTCTTCAGCACAAGAGTGAATAATGTGCAGGACACAAGGCCTAGGACTGCAAAGCAGTGAAGAGGTGTTGGCAGAGGACACTGAGTAGGGATGGGGCGTGTGTGCACCAAATGATATTTGATACTCTCAAATGATAATGCAAATGTCCAGCATGGCCAAACTAACGCTGTGCATGAGATCTTCATGGTTTTGTTGCCTCACATTTTAGTTCTTGATTTTCCTACATTTTAATGCAATTTGCAGTATGTAAGACATACACATATTCCAGTGTTAAATAACACACAACTCTTCTTTCCCGTCCAGATTAAATATAAAGTGTTTATAGGAAACCCTCTTTGAAAGCTATGTTTTAAAACCTAGTGAAGGGCAATGAATGAACTAGCGGTGGTCCTACACTGCTTGAAACTTCAGTGTCCAGCTTTTGGAAAGGAAAAGGAAGTAATAAATTTTGCTTGAACTCACCACACGTTTTAATTGCACAGAACTCCCAGGGGGTGTTAGGGTCAAGAGTGTAGCACCACGGTCTCAGCTTGCCATCGGGGTTGCGGCAGTAATTATCATCAAAGCCCTTGTCAGGATATCTGCAAACCACAACGAGAAACGCGTCAGGGAGCTCTTCCTGGCAACACTGCCCTGCCTTCTACAAGGTACTTAAAGGACAGATTTCAGCAGAGGCAAACAAGGACCGGTTCCTATTAACCTGGGGAATGATCCTGTAAGATGGATGCAAATAATCTTCTAACGCTGTGAGAAAGTTAATAACATATAAACGCTTCCCAAATAAGCAGCAGAGTCAGACCTCCACGGAGGGGACTCCCTGCTGTGCTAATGCACAGGGTACCGGATAGGGTAACTCCACTAATTGCTCAGCTCTTGCTCTTGTGTCTGTCAACCGATGACCAGACACTTAAGCCACTCATTTTTTTCAAATAGACCAATTAAATGTGGATTATCTAAATACTGCCTGCCATGCCGGGCTCATTAAGAAAACAGGTTCTTCAGTGCAACAGCCTTGGGTTCAAACTGGAAGCTATTTTGAGTAGCTATGCTATTAATGATAGCCCCATTTTTGTAAGAGAGCTCATTTTTGGTCATGCCCTCATTTCAAGCATTTGGGGAAAGGAGAAGAAAAATAAGGAAATAACTTCCGCCTCACTTTATCTCATTAAGACTTGATACTATTGTGCTATTTAAATGTTTCCACATTCCTGCAGCCATCACTGATCATCAGACAGATCTCCGAGATAAGTAGGGGTTTTTTGTATAAATGCATGATACTAACATCTGTAAACTTGAAGGAGATAAATGCATTGTGTTCTTTTTCTTTTCTCTAGTGAATACAAATTGTCTTGGCTTTCCAGTTTTATTGAAATGTGTGTGCAAAAGAAACAAAAAGTAGATTTGCCCCTGAGGGAAACATGAAAAGTATGTAAAAGAACAATAAAGTTAACTACCTGGGAACCTGAATCCATTTACAACTGCAAGCAGATGTGCTTCACACAAGCACATGATTTACAAATGTATGTTTTCGCTAGTATGCTTTTTCTGTCAAATGATCATGCTAATTTTGACTCGTTTGCACCTTGATCTCCCATTTTTTAGGAAAAGCCAGGTTCCTTCAACTATACAAGGGACAAGGATGAGATTTCAGTAGAGTTAAAAAAAAACCCCAACAAAATGACAACAAAACCACCGAGGAGAAACCTCACGAAACTGAGAATTCAACGGCAGTCAAGAATGTGGTAATTTTAGATCTAGCAGCAGTACCCTTTTTTCGGCTAGGTATAAGACAAACTGTAAAGGAACAAGTTGTGTCCAAGGATTCCCCAAGGAAAGAGTTAATGGGCTAATAATACAGCAGAAAACGAGATGGTTTTGGCCACCTAGTAGGTGCAGTGATGAGCTTTGATGCTGGTGGAACATGTTCCATGTCAAATAGCATGGAAAGTGCGTGTCACAACCCAAGAACCAAGGCAAGTCCAGGAATGGTAAAGTATCTGCAGCCATAGCTCACAAAAAGCCCTCAAAACAGCTGCGGATATAAAGAACACATGTTCTAGACTACAGATGTCTGTCTTAGCACTGAATGCTCCATCCTTCCCAATACGGTATGGCATGTTCTCACAGTATGTCAAAAATGTTTAATTTACTAACTAAAACTTAGGGAGAGATGTTCTTCCAGGATCAAGCTCTGAGTGTCTCTGGGGGAAGGACTAGTGCCCCTGAGCCATATCTTTTCACCTACTAGATCTACTTCTCCTTTTCTAGAGCAAAACCAGCCTTCCCAGTCAATGGTTCTTCCCCCAATATTCAGGGAGGCTTCTGCCTTCCTTCATACCCAGCAAGCAACAATTCCTGTTAAAAAGGCCAACTAGCACCTTTCAGAAACAAATAATAGCAGTAAGATAAACAACAGGGCTTCAAACTGTTCCACACAATTCCACAGTGAGGCTATGCAGGATTCCCTGAGAGCTGTCTCTTTGCTGTGCACACTCCTCCTTCCCCAGTACATTTGGGCACAAACCTCTTAGACTCAAGAAAGAGCCTGAGGATTCAGAGATCTTGCAGAACTCTACATATTTCCTTTTTTCCCCCCTTGAAACAGCAGTAGCTGTACTTCACTGCCAAAAATGAAATGAAGCATCAAGATACATATCTGGTGTCGAAATCAAGACTCTATCTCAGTTTCTAGAGAAGAGGGAGGAGAGTATCAGCCAAAGAGATAACATTTATTCTTTTTAAAGAGACAGCTGCTGATCTCCAGCTCTCCTGGAACTAAAATGACACTTAGTATCTAAAACTCTTCAATATTTCTTTTCCCCTTTTTTTTTGTTTTAAAAGACACGNAACTTAGTATCTAAAACTCTTCATCAATATTTCTTTTCCCTTTTTTTTTTTGTTTTAAAAGACACGTAGGACTAGAAACTTGATTTTTTATAAAGTAAATTTTCATACAAAAGATATAAACCAGGGGAGTAATAAAAGGATAGCTGCAGTTATTCGCCTCCTACACTACACTTCAACCCTACTTTCCACCACATAATAAATATTTTCACAGGATATTTGAGTTTGAGCAGAAAAGGTGAAAAAATTTTCCCCCTATGCTGCTCTACGCCCAAGACATTATCCTCAGTGGTCTTCCTTCCATCTTGAGGCATAACTGTGCCCGTGAAGAGTAGACAAGAGAAAAATATATTAAATATATGCAAATATATTATAATTTTATGATTATAATTATATAATTATAATATTTAATATATTATATAATTATAATATATAATAGTTTCAGAATATAATTCTGCATCCACAAATAGCTAAAAATGGGCTATGCAGGAGCTGTTAGGGGGGATTCCTTCTGCTAGCTTTAATTACACCTAAGCACACAGTAAGCATCTTCAGTAACTGACCTCTGAGGGGAGTAAATGTGGAACAAATCATTGAGGTGGCAAAAAAGAAAAGTGAGTTGTATTTACCCTAAGCCAAAAGCACTGTCCAACAGCAGGTAGAGTGGAGCATTTGAAAAGATTACCACCTTTATTCCTTTTCTTCATCATTGCAACTGATGAAGCCATAAATGAAAATAGGTTTAAATCTATCCAGACAGTCCTTCCTGGTTTCCAGGTTATTTACATTACACCTGGATGATATACTGTAAGTGTCTCTAGAGGCTGCTGTGTTTTAATGGGTCATTTGTTCCAGACCTCTTATTTTCAACTTACATGACTATGAAAAAAAGACCAAAACAAACCAGTAAACCAAAGCCCATAACGTTTTAAAAATCTGGTATAATCTAAGTATTATTGTTACTATCTTTAGTGACCATTCACAAAGCTAATTAACATCAGTGTATCAGAAATACACTGGACTACATTACTATTCTGAAAGCCACTACAGATCAGTTCAATCTGGATGGGTTGCTTTTTGTTTTAAAAAAAAGCACTTTATTACTGTCTGAAAACTCTCAAGAAGATGTTCTCTGAAGGAATTATTTCAAAGAGGAAGATGATTGTTCGTAAGACTGTGGTTAGTCTGAAAAGTCATTTTGAAAACAATCAGAAATTAATGGAAAAAAAGAAATTTCCTCCTGACAGTAAAATTATTATTGTTTGTACCCAGGAGTTCTATAAATGTTTCACTCCCAAGGAACAAAACTGTTTCTGTGACTGATTCTAGAATGCACAGTAAGTGCATGGCAAAACTCAGAAACAGATTATCTTCAGTCCCACTCTGCTAATACAAAATATTTATTGTGGCAGAACAATGGGATAGCCTGCTATTATTCATGAAGCAGATCATCCAAGCCAAGGGAAAAAACAGATTATACCACATAAACTCCAAAACTGTAGATCCTCAATATTCTGCTGAATAACTAGGCTATCTAAAATCTACCAGTACCCATATTTCTTAGAATAAAAATAATGCTTTATTTAGTGAAACACTTTAACATATAAAAAGATGCTTTCAGTGGAAGGTCTTAATCATTCTGGTTTTGTTGATTCTTGCAATCTTCATCTGGCAGTTTAAGTTTATTCAAAACAATATATAAATGGAGTTAAGCCAAAATCCAGAATAAAACTAAAATGAAACTGTAGTCCAGTTTGAGATGAAAAGAGACCCCCTCCTGTGTGGCCTAACCCCTGGACATCCCCTGCCTCCCACAATACTTTCCAAAGTGTGTATTATAGATGACCCTTTGTAGTTGGGTGCATTTGGCCCTCTAGGACAAACCCTAACAGGGATGAAATTTGCCTTCCTGTTTCTGACTCAACTTTTGGCACTGTGAATCTGTACCTAAATTTAAAAAAAAAAAAAAAAAAAAAAAAAGACAATGANNNNAAAAAAAAAAAAAAACCCAAACAAAACCCAAAAATACTAAGAAATCTAAGAAAGAAATCCATGTTCATAAAATGCTAAACAGAATGATTAAATCCATTCCCAGGATGAAAAAACAGATGTAGTGGGCAAACACTTTGGTGAAACAAATTGGATACTTAAATGTGGTTATAATGGAAGATCACCTACAGCTTTAAAGCCATTCAGTATTGCAAAGAAGAGAATATTGTTATTTGATAACATTAGAAGTTTATATTCATTCATTGTGTTAAGAAATCTAACAAAAATTTATGACTTTAAATCATTATTTACTACGTGATTACTTTAAGATATTTAAGCTGACTGCAGCTGCCTATCAATATATACAGAAATATTCAGAGGTTATTTACTTACTGTCAGTGGAGCTGGGGAGAAAGTTTTGATCAATTAAAGCAGTAGGTGCACATCACCACACTAATCAGGCATGGGATACGACCAGAACTGCACAAAACAACCTCTCCCCATCCTGCATCTCCATCGTGACAGTAGCCAGCCCACACCATGGGCCAGGAGCCCAAGCATCTCAAACTGGTGAACTCCACAAATTTCAGCTGAGCTAATGCTAGTTTTGCTCAACTGGTTCCAGAATGTGTGTAATTTTCAAATTATGACCACATGGTCTTGCTTGGGGGGGAGGAGAGGTTACCTCTCTGGACGAAATTTGTGCTTGTGTGGTCTCTGAAGATCCCAGCGCTGACACTCCTTGCCCGTCTCGGTGTGATCCATTGGCCCCCTGTAACTCTCCCCATTGCAGGTCATGCATTCAACTAGGAAAAAAAAAATATACACTAGTCATTTATTACCCTGATAACTTATACCACAAAAAAAAAACCCAACAAAAAACTCTCAACATGTCCCTGCTCTTATATATTGAAACCAACCTAAAGAGGTATTAAAAACGGTATCTTTCTGTTGGGTTGGTATGCACAATGCCCTTTGGAATATAATTGTATCTGTTAGAGCTAATCCAGATGCTTAAAATGTATATCACTTTATAGGAACTTACAGTTTTGAAGCAGGTAGGGATGAGCTGCTATAGACATTCATGTTCCTATCAGATTCTTACTAATCTTACTTATGGTTAGTAAGAGAAAGAGACATATAGCTAAGGAAGAGGTATTTTTTAAAGGTGATATAATCTAATTAAGCACCATTTATTATTCTAAACCACTCTAAGTCATAGTATAATTACAGGACAAGCTCAAGTGCAGAATGATGGCTGAATCCCAATTTTAGTGCAGTCCAGTATGTCTGTTTAAATACCCAGTGCTTTCAGCTACATATGATACTATATCTTTTTGATAACAATGATTTTTGGCAGCTTAAACTAAGATACATTTTCAGTCCTGGTTTAGGAAAGTAAGTAGGGTGCGTGGAGGGAGAGTGGGCAAAAGTTACCAAAGGAATTTGAAAGCACTGTTGAACAAAATTCAGAATGAAAGGTCTAAAAATATAAAATAAATTCACCATAATTAAACGTAGACAGACTTCTCAACTACTCCCTTATTGGAGTAATTGTAAGGAAGGATCATTTAGAAAATATCATTTTATGGAATTACAGATATCACAAAGCATCAGCCACCAAAGCCTTCATCCTCAAGTGAGCTCCAGGTCTTACCCCATTTGAAACTCACATAAGTTTATCTTGAAATGAGATGTTTTAACAAATTCTCAAGCTCCTTGTAGATTATTCTCTTCCTTGTTTTCCTCTCTCCCTCCTTGCCTCCCTCCCTCTCCTCTTCCTTTCCTAACCACAGCATAACTACTGCACATGACACATTAGCAGGGAAATTAAAGGCATCCTATCTTGAGGATTTAAATAGGTTGACTGACTGGAACTGAATTGTCTGATTAGCAAGAGATAAGAGCTTAGTTTGGAGGTTAACAGAACTTAAAAGTCAACAAATGCAATGGTGCATATAAAGTGTCTTTCAAATTCTGTGACCTGAAAGTCAAATGGAGTTGGATTTGTAAAGAGTTACACTTATTTACAGTATTTATTGAAAACACAAAATGCATGCTTATCTTAAGCTTTCATCTTGTAATCCAGTGTCTGTATTTTCATCAAAAGGAAGATGAAAAGCTGATTTTTACCATGGAATGGCACTAGATGATTTTATCACATACTAATACTGAAATTGTTAATGGATTCACTACGGGCTAGACAAGCAAAAAACAAAGGGTCTCATTTGTGTGATCAGCACAACTTCATTGTTCGAGCTCCTCCATAACCTGAAAAAAGCTGCTGAGCCTGAAACCTTCCAGCATACCGGAACATAACAAGATCTCCTCTTCCTCTAACAACTTATTTTCTTACTCTATGAGTCTTACTCTATCTGAGAAATCACCTATTCTCTCTCTAAAGGCCACGACCAAGTGATTTCTGTCAGTTCTGTGCAGGTGCTGGCAGCAGAGCAGAGGCAGCCCCTGCAGAAGCTGTGCCGAGTTACCTTCTGAGCAGAGGGGGATGTCACAGACTTCGTGGCGTGTCCCCGGACTGGTGGTGAAACACCACGGGCCCCCCTCTTCCCCTCGGGGGTTCCGACAGTAGTTTTCCCTCAGGTCTTTTCCCCGATAGCTCGAAGGCAAAAAGCTAGTTTTAAAATGACAATCATTACAGTATAAGAGCATGCAAACTCTGGGGTTGATCATACTATTTTTACAAATAGTTAGAAACAATCACATTTCTGCTTCCTTCTCCCTCCACCCTCCCCAAGCAAATGCACACACCCAAATATCTGCCCGTACACAAATACACATCTTCAGTTGGGATTACTCAACCTAAATGGCCTAAATCTGGGACAATTTGTCTAGCCCATAGCGTGCTCTAGAGAGTTTTACTCCCATCCCTCAGCTGTCCAGAACCAGCAATCCAGGGCAGAGCCAGAGGCAGCTGCACACTCCCTGCCAGCCTGCACTGTGCTCTGCTCCAAGAGCTCCGGGTGAATGGGGCTTCTTTGGATCTGTAGCCATGGGAGGTCTCTCTCCCCTGTGCTTGTTGGCACAAACAACAGCTCCACCTGGGCTCAGAGTGCACCTTCTGTGTGAAACCCACAAGCAGAGAAACCTGTCTGCATCCCTGCTCAGGCAGCAGCAAGAACTGATCATCAGGAGCACGCGAGTGTGACCGAGTGTGTGCTACGCCTCGCTGGGAGGCTTTCAGTGCCTGAAACCAGGGACTGATTGTATTTCAGCACAAGAAATATCCCTAGATGACATTTTGGCTGTGTTGCTTCATGTTCTGCCACAAGCCCTGCTGTTGTCACCCTAGGGTCTGCTGCTTACAGACCCACTCAAAATTGCATTGTGTATGTTCAGACATTTGACAGCACCCTGGCTGATTCAGAGTGTCCAGGGTGAAGGTGTTGTCTCCTCAGGTGTCTGTAAAAGTCTGTGCTCACTCTAGAGAAACCATCACATACACATTGACATTCAGAGATACATAAATATTTGCACATAAAAGTAATGCTAGCTTGTTTTCCCCACAAAATAAGGAACAGCTAATCCCCTAGCAAGGAACCCAACCCCAGAGCTGGTCTGTTCAGTGCCACTTCAACAGCTCACGGCCACATTCAGGCTGCACATTGCAGACAAATCCAGTGGCTTTTCACTGCCTGTTGCACTAAACAGCAGCTAAATCTCTGTAGTTAGAAAACACCCTAAATTCTGAGATCTGTTCCCTGAAGGTTTTTTTTTGTTAACTGAAATACTGGGCTAACTACATAAGGGATTACATAAAACTTGTAACTGAATTTAATTAATTTATTTAATTTTTGAGATTTAAAAGATTTGTTCCATTTTTTAAAAAAACAATGTTTAAGCTTTGGTGGAAATATCACAAATAATGCACCTTTTATTCTGAAAATACCTTCTATTTTATTTTGAGTGTTTTGAGACAGAGAAACAAGAAGAAAATTTTGACATGTGACATTTTATTCAAATTTTATTCCCATTAATGAAATACTTGAACTAACTGAAGTGAAAAATACCTCTGTTAATCACATTGTGGTTCTACTCAATGCAATGTGGAAGCATTACATAAAAGTGCTTTTTTTTATTATTTTTGGTGCTTGAAGAGATTAATTTTTATGTCATTCCTGCTGCCTATAAAATTGTTGTTTCTCTTTTTCTGCTGTAGTCTTATAATGTAAGTATCCTAAACTTTTTTTAATTAAAGGGCCCCAGGAAGTCATTTCTGATGGGACATTCCAACCTCCAGATGTGTGAAAATTATATGTCCGTGCATATTAGAATATTTCATTTTACTTTTCTGCTCACTAGCAAATACAGGGGAAAGGCATCTCAAATTACATCAGATATGCTGTAAGAGCGTTAAAAAAACCAGAAAAGTCTAAATGAGTAGCACTTGGAACACAAGATGGGTCAGATACAGAAATGGCTTCAACAGGTACTGAAGGAACATTCTTGAGATTGGAAAAGATGAATTGCAGTAAAGACCTACCCAGAAATGGAAGAAAGGGCCACTCCTAAAATTGATGATTTAGTTCATCTACATTAGGTAAGGAAAAAAAGAAAAAAAGCCAAAAACTGAAGGCAGTAAGAGTAATGGTAAAAACAGATTCAACCACACAAAAGCCATGGAAACTAGCCAAAAGCCTATGAAGCACTGGTCTGCTCTTTGACCATTTCTCTTTGAGCCCTTTTTACATCGGATTTATCAATTTAAAACTCTCTGAGAGTCTTAAAATCTGTACTAAGATGGAGATGACAGTAATAGAAAGCCAGGTTTTGCTGGGAGTCTCTGTGTTCTAATGGAATACATATAAATAAAAGCATGACTTGCTAGACTGAAGCAAAAGTTTAAAGTTTCAAGTTATTTCAATTCTTTCTAGAAATACAATTTAAAAATCATTAAAATACATTTCTCCCTTAAATATGAAAAAGGGATTTACTTTCCAATGGCACTTTGTGATAATCAGATGTTGAGAAAAACTGACCTAAAAATCTAAGTCTTTTGTACTAATAAGTTCCAAACACACCACTCCTGTCTGCTTCTTCCCATCTCCCTCATGTCTCTGATGATGAAATCATATTTTCTGATGTTGAAAAACAAAATTAGCATGCAGCCACCTCATTTATCCGGTGACCTTTTAAAAATTAAACTTATTGCACAAGGCAGGAGAAGAGTCATTCTCATAAAATTCATCATAGAAGAGTGGCTGTCCAAATGCATTGGATAAAACTGAGTATGTGATAAAACTGTCTATGCTGTATATTAAAATGCAATTTAGTGATAATGTCTGCTACCCAGGCACTTTCTCTCATTAAATAACGTCACATGTATATTATGTAGAATAAATGCTCATTCTTGCTTAGGTTGTGATGATTTAGAATTCCTTCACTTCTGAAAGACAAAGATATATACTTCAAGGCGTTGGGTCTCAAGAAATCATGGCTTTGGGGTCTGGTGGTACTTCTGGTATGCTCCCAGTTAAGAACAGGTCTGGTCCCACACTGAAAAGCAGACACTGCCATCTATACTGCAAGAGTCAAGTCCAGTAAGCCCAAGCCTGAGGCTCAGCTTTGTAACACATCATAAGAGGACAGAACTTGAGTATCCTTTGCCTTTTAATGTTGTTCCAAGATATCCTCTTGCCCACTGGGTTGGTTTGGTCAGAACAGGACTGAGCAGTGCACAGCCCAGCTCCTCACTGGCCGTCTCCAGTTTGGCTCCTCCTAAACAAAATGCTGACGCTGGGAGTCTGCAGCAAAAGGCAGCAATGTGGAGAGCAAGCTCAGGGGTGAGAGGACACTTTGGGTCTGTTTCTTAAGGTTTTATTATCTACATGGCTAAAGGCAGTACAAAAATGTTGAAAGAGAAGCGGTTAAAGAGTAAGACCAGATCTTCATAGTCCTTTTACTGGTTTCCGGGAACATTTGTTGGGGATGAATCTGTTTTTACCATTACTCTTACTGGCTTCAGGTTTTGGCTTTCTCCTCTTTTTCCTTAGCCAATAGAGTTCAACTAGATTTACCCTCAAGGTGTAGGTTTGGCCTCAGTTTCTCACTGTACCAGGTCCTAATCTGAGAAGTTAAGTCTTGTACATGCTCCCTCAGTCTTTAGTTATTGCTTGTATGTTCTGAAGGGAAGGATTTCAATAGTCACTTCAGTCTTTTCCATGGATTTGTTGCCTGGCCTAAGTGCTCCATAGAGTTTCACATATTCTACAAATAACAGAGAATTGACAGTAACAATGCAAAATATACTAAAAATATTATATACTAAGCAAATAGGTGGTCTAATATCTCCTGCCTCCTAATAATGAGGTTTTCAAAATTGCTCATTCCTTGGGAGTTGGTTATAAAACAGTGATAAATTTCCAGACCCTGGGCTGAAATAATGCAGATGTTTTGTTTCTGCCAGTAGCTAAAAGATCAAAAGGATACAAACAGCTAAAAAAATCCCAACACAGGAAAGGAAGGGATACAGACACACAGGCTGGCATTAGGAGAGACCTCTTTGGAAAAAGTTCAAGAAGATAGGGATTTTCTGGGATCTGCCAAATGGCATCTCTTGGAGAAAGGCAAGAATATCCCTAAGAGATGTTGTTGTCTAAGGTTAGTTTTCCCATAAATTCTTATGCTTTATGGAAGCTGTCTGGGCACTATTCCCATTGTCTCTGCTCCTGAACTCTTACCTGTGCTCATGGGGGATCATTGAATTCCAGGCCTGACACTGGATACCACTTCTGGTAACAGATATCGTTCCTTTATAATCTGCTCCTTTTCCAATGATACAATTTCTGACATAGTCTATTGAAATAGAATAAAATTATGGATTTTGTTAATGTATGAGAAATTAAAGCTCATCATTTGTTTTCACATAAAAATGTCATTTATTAGTCCTTAAATATTTTATTATTCAAAATACTGTTTAATTATTGCCATTAATTATTGCCTTTCTTTTTTTTTTCCCAAATATTGATCTCTATCTGACCCCCAAAAAATCCTGAAAATGTTTCCAATGCATCTGATTGAACAAAACTCCATGTCTGAGGACTTAAGTATTCTACTAATAATGAGGTAAATAAGAGTAATATTAAGTAATAAATGGTAACTCATAAAACCGAGCTGCTCAATAGTAAACTGAAATACAAAATTCAAACTAGGATGTATGATGGTAGGCAAATACGTAGATTGGAAAACTGACCAAGAGCAAGTATGCAGACTTGCATGGCAGCAAACTCAGGATATGTGTAAATAAAACTAGGACGCAGCTTTCAAAATGCATAAAAACATCCATGCCCAGGATGTTCCTATGGCCAAAAATCACTGACTGACCTCAGGGGTTTTCTCCCCCTCCATAGCTGGAAAAACAAAATCAGTAAATAAATCAGTTACCCTTCTTTTCATACAGATCAAACGCATGGTCTTGCTTCTTTCTCACACCATTTGTCAAGCTGTTGAAGGATAACCAATGGCACCGTTTTGTAACTCTGTCATAAGCAAAGGCCCTGCAAAGAAAATCTGGATGAGAAAAAAATCTCTGTGTGGTTTATAATAATGACACATGGCCTGCCAAGGAGCATGCAATGACATCAGATTTATTTTTACTGGGAAAGTCAGAGAAACAGTCCAAATTACTATTTAAACCCACAACTGTGCTGACAAGAGCAAAGAAACAAAGAAATTAAATTGATGTGGTCATTACATTAAATACCAGTTTGGTTGTTCACACTAATCTAAGAGTTCCCTTGTCATTAAAGATCTTTATTTTAAAACTTAGATAAATGTGACTGAGACAGCATTTGTGTCCTCAGTTATGCTGCTTTCTGGGAAAAAACACGAATACTAGAACATCTTCTTTGTTATGCTTACAATATGCCTCTGAAATGGTTAAGTATCTCATATTGATAGTCTGAGGAAAATTCAAGCACAAGGAATCTGTTTCTTGCCTAGAAAAACAGAGCTGTTTAAAAACAAGATTATTTTTATTTTTTGAATAAACTAAACTGTGGTGGTGTAGCTAGAGTTTGTCCTTGCCTGGTTTTGTCTTCTTTTTTTCCCTCCTATTTTTAACTTCTTTCTAGGAGTGAGTGCAACGCGTGCTGAATTGACTGGATATGGTGGAGGGCAAGAAAGACAAACAGAAATCTGAATAGTAAAACCACTTTCTTTTGATACTTGAAATGCAAAATACAGACTTCTTCTCCTAAAACAGTTTTGAAAGATAGTTTTTAAGTGTAGGTAAAATACATTAAAGGATTTTAAAAACACAATTGAATGTCTTGGACGGGCTAAAGTTATTCCAATAAGGAAATTTTAAAAAAAGAAGAAAAAAACTCCACAGTTGTTTTTTCCTTAATTTTTCATTTGAACCAAATAACAAATCACTGACATTATTTCCTCTAGCCTACCTCAAAATCTACATTTGTCACTCATCCACACCTTCTAAGATATTTTATTCTGATCTGAGAAGGCATTTTAACACTACTTGGTAATATCCAAAAGACACACAGATTTCTTACACTTCATCCATACTTTGGCTGTGCCATATTCCTCAGCACTGCATCCCTCAACAAAAAGCTCCTTGATCTTCATTTATTTCACTGTACAAGCTTTCCATGCGAGATCTTGCTGGCTTCAGTTAAAAATACTACGAGATCCTATCCAATCTCCCAAAGTCTTCTCTTTCAAACATCATCTTCATTATCGTTTCCATCACCAAACAGATTTTTCATCCAACTGCTCTCTCTACTCTGTTGACTCTGAATGTTTCCAACCTGCTAACCTTCATCCCTCTGCCCTTGTGCAGCCTTCTGTTCTCTTCTGGCTGATTCTCAAATTCGAGCACATCCAAGTGCCTCTAACTCCATCTTCACAAAAATATCCTTGACCTTTCCTGCCTTTCCAATCACATTCTCGTTTCCGCTCCTCCCTCCTAAAGTGGGAATGCAGAATGCACTGTTTACAAACAATTCCTTCAGTTTTTGCCTTTCAGTTGCCTTTTGGTTTCCTTCCAGTTTGGCTTCAACCACTTCTGCACATAAAAGTTTCTAACGATCTCTTCTTGGACCCAAATCTGGATGGTTTTTAGACTTCCAAAGTCAACATATTTGAGCAAATTCTTGGACTTTCTTCTACTGATAGTGCCGATCACAACAATTTTTTTTTTGTTTCTCTCTGTACTGAGATAGTCTGTAGATTTTCTTATCAGGTACTGAAATTCTGTTGTCTATACTGAAATCCCTTCCTGTGTAAATACAGACACTCCAAGCAGATAACAAAGGATAAGACAGTGACAACTTTGAGGCTAAAGAAGGGACATAGCAGCAAAAGTCACCTGCATAGTCAATAAAATCTTTTAATAAAATTATCTTTTTCTCATCCATAGGAATTGTAGTAGGAAAAACTGCAAGGATGACTGTAGGGAAACAGTGGGAGCAATGGACTGAAAGGGTGGTGAAACAAAGGAATAGAAGAGCTTAGCAGCAGCAGCAGCTTGATAAAACTGATAGGGAAGGCAGAAAAAGATGAACACAGATTTATGAAATCAAAAACACAGCATAAATGAATTCAAGGATTTTTTAATGGAGGGTTTTAGTAATAATGTTATGAAAAAGAAACAAGTCTAGATAAGGATCTTGTAACTCAGCTGGAAATGAACAAGATCTGTGCAAGCAGGACAGCAAGGGAATAGAGGAAACATCTGTTCTGAAAAGTGACATACATTAGCTTCAACAAAAAAGTGTCAAGAGTTAAAACCAGCAAGGATTAATGATTAACCAATAAAATAACTCAAAATTTCCTTACAAGTGATACAGAAACCTTTAAGAAAGTTGTCTTAATTTTTTTTCTCCCCAGAAAACAAGGAGTGCCTGAACCTTTACAAGCCTTTAGTGCTTGAAATCTGCTACTTTGCCACTTTATGGCAAAAAAGAAATCTAACCCTGTTCCTGATGTGTACCTCACAGTGCACAGACCCAGATGTTGTTGCTCCCAGCGCTATTGTCACAATTATGTTACAAAGCAATTCCATTTGTAATTCTTACATAAAGTTTGCATCCAGAAAATAAAACATTGGTGCTGTGACTCAAGTGATGGAGAACTGCTGCATGGATATGGAGTAAGAGGATCAAGCCATGAAAATGTCAATAAACATAGGAAATTTCAAGTCTCGTATTTCAAGCATTTAAAATGTCATTTTGTGTTACTTCTTATTTAGAATGCTCCCACAGCAGGCAGGAAGCTAATTGGTTTTCATTTAAGTTGGCAACATATTTCACCTTGCAGTAACCATGTGCTAGTGTGCAGTTAAAGAGTGGGATCCTAGGAATAAAGGGGAAACATTAGTAATCACTGGATCTCTTAAAAGGGAACACATGAAAAATGTGTGTTTACAGTAGCATCAAAGAACAGTTCACACTACAACAGGACTCGTATGGGGCCAAAAGGGAAACCACAAGAATGTTCTGAAATCCCAGAAAAGAAAATCCCATGTGCTCTGCTGCATAGTGGAAGCACAGGCAAGACATGATCACCTACACCTCTACTGCTAAAGCAGGTTTTTAGCACCTTCCATGCTAAAAACCTGCCAGGGAAAACAGGAATTCAGAGAAAAAGTCATTAGATTTGTAATCCCTTTCCATACTCAGTGCAAAGTAATTGCACAACAGATTGCCATTCTTTTATCTGTGAGCAGGACTTTTCCAAGCTGTGTTCTCCAAGTCTCTCATGGCTCCTCTGTGTTGTTGTATTGACTCATTAAGGGAGAACTTGCCCCTTAAGATATCCATCAGACACCATCTCACTTAAAAAAAAAAAAATTCTACAAAATATGAGAACATTTCAAAAATTCAGAAAGATTCTAGATTAATTTTATTATAAAATGGAATAGACACATACATTAACTTGTTTTTTATTTTCAGAACACAAAAGATAGCATCCAGAGCAAATCCAAATAGCTTGAGAAAGTTTTCCTAAGCTGATGCTAGAATACAGAATTGTTTGCTTGGCATGATTCAGAATTTATTTTATTTTATTAAATTATTTTATACTGTGAAAATTAATTTTGCAATACTCCTTGTTGCTGCTCATCAGAACTCAAGGATGTCTTGCTGTATTGAATACAACCTGATCCTCTTGGCAATGACATCAATGGAAGCTCTGCCAACAGGGAAAGGAGTGACTTGTACCATGTGAAAAATACTAGTGCCTGGAAAATATTTTCTATCTGAAAGAAGTTAACTCTGCTCATTGTTTACACATACAAATAGTCAGAGTACAGAACGATACAAACAGGATCTTGAAACAATGGAATTAAAGGCTTACAGCAGAATTAAATCACAGTTGAGAACCTTCTCTGCCAGGGAAGAGCTTTTGTTGTCACATTTGGTCTGGCTTCCATTTGTACCCACTGTCAAAACTTTTTTTAGGTTCCAAATTCAGGCTCACATTTAGCTCAGTACTCACCAGTACAGAGGTCATCCACTCTCTCCAAGATTCTTCTGCATCCATGGGCTTTCACTGATTGCTAATGGTCTAGACTAAGAGAGGCCAGGGGGATCACAGAAGTCTCATACGACAGAAAAATGATAGTGATTTGTTCCAAAAACTAGTAGAGAACATGTACCAGGCAGAGAAGCAATCAGCCACAGGATGTGTTTGTAAGAGACAGCAGATGCTGAAGGATAGCTGTCCAGAGCCCAGGTTTGCTTCCCTTGAATCAGATTTGCAGTTCTTGCCAGTGAACTTCAGCAGGGCACGTATCTGTGCTCCATGTGTGAGCTTCTCATTGATTTCAGCAGAAGTAATGTGCAAAGAATGAGGACAGAATATGGTCTGAAGTGGTGCTGAAATACTGCAGCTGTGATGTGTGACAATAACCATTTTATAAGAGACATAAAAATCTCAGAAATGTTCACCGAACGCTACATTGCAGCCCAAGTCATCCCCATCTTAACAGGAATACCTTTTTTCAGCTCTGTCATGGAAAAGATTACAGACAAGCTAAGAAGACAGGCGACTCAGACAAAGCCTCAGAAAAGACTGACACTCTCTGGACAGGTAGAGCAAGATCACTGAAATCAGCAACCACAATCTTGAGGTAATTCTCAGTACAAGTTACCACTGACAACAATTACAGAGAGACCTTTGGTCAAAGCTGTTATACATGTTTCCTTAGGGAAAAAATAAACAAAACAGATACATAACTTACTTGCAAGTGAATGAAAGGCCCTTGTTCCTGCTGCATCTCTTTGCACATTGCTCTGTGGTATTTAACAGCTTCGTTTTTACTTCCAGTGTTTTGTTTACTTTAATGAGCATCAACTCTCCTGTTTTTTTGAAGTCGTGAAGAGGATTTCTCTTTTTTCCTTTGCCCTCTAAAAAAAAGAATCAAAGAAGAAAAAAAAACAACAACAAAATAAAACATTGTAAAGAAGAGTGCTTAGATTAAAGATGGCATCAGATATAGATAACATTTTATCGGAATTAAAGTATCTTCAGTACCTAAAGCATAGAGGATCTCACAAAAATATGGTATGAGCATAAACTGCAATAGAATTGATAATTTTAGATGGTGATTTCCATTTTTAAAACCAAAACTGTAGGAGTTACAGAAAAACAATTTTCAAATAAAGACTTGCATAATGCTGTAGAAGGGTAAGAGGAAAGTTCCTTGCCCTTTGTAAATTTTTTTCAGAACCTCCAAAATATGCCTCAGAATTATCTAAGATCTTTTAAATATTTCCCTGAAAAACTCAAGTGAAAAAGAGTATCACTTGCTGAATGCAAAAAACCTTTTTTTAAAGCAATAAACTTATCGAAAATTGTGAAAAGAATTGGATTCTGGAAGTGACACAAAATTATCATTTGACCTCTCGCTGCTCCAGTGAAGTCTCAGTGTGAGTGCTGTGTCCAGTTTAAGTGTGACAGAACTATCATAGTTAGCTCACAGAAAAGATTATTAGGTCAAACAGAGGCCGTAGCATGGAAACAGTCTGCAGTGTTGCGAAGATTTCTGCAAAAATGAACACACAGATCTGGTTTCCATGTCTCTATTGAAAGGCCCAGAGGAAGAGGTACAAAATGGAGTGAGGAAGATTGTCTAGAGATGTTTGGCTAAAGTGCAAGAGGAAAGGTCCTTGACATCTGCAAGAAAATTCCAGAATTTTCCCAACATTTATTTATATTTTCACTTTGCATTCCATGAAAACCAGTCTGCCAGTGAAGGCTACTCCATTGTCTGTGAAGGCAGATGAGTACATCTGGAGAGTAATTGTCCCTACTCTGTCAGATGAGTAACACAGGGAGAATTAATTGCCCTATGGACCTATTTCTCCTATTTCACTCATTGATCCCAGATGATCTTTTTGGATTAGATGGCTTATCCACCTAAGGTTAGGTGAATAAATTCCTCCTTAGTTTACAAACTAGATAATAGTATTTTCCGTAGCTTATTTCCATGTAACTGTATTCACAGCTGTCCTTTCATTTTTCTCTACAGACTCTGAAACAATAATAGAGCACAAATGCTCAGGTTCAATTTATTAGATTTTGCCAGAGTTTTTCAAATATTTAAAGCCTCAGCCTAGTGCTCTGAACAGATCTTCATGCACGTGCAGAGTGCACCTAGGCCAGTGAAGTTTTGCTTGGTGCACTCTGCAGAAGCTCAGAATGAGTGTAAATTGCAATAGCTGAGGCTTTGGGGGAAGTCACTGACAGCTCCACACACTGAAAACCCAAAGAGGGCTTAGGGGTGTTCCCTTGGCAGAACTTCCTTCCTGATCACTGAGTTCACATTGTCACTGGATTCAGCTAAATCACACCTCTCAGTGGTGAGTTATCCCTAGAAATATAACAAAGACATTTAAATTAAATCTCATCAAGCTTCAGCTTTAAAAAAAAAAAGAAGAAAAAAGAAAGAGTAGAATATCTCTGCTGTAACATCCCTATACAATAATGTTCACCTCATCCTCCCCTCTTTCTTTTTGAACTGATGAAATTAAACTATGCTACTCCTCAGCATCTAACAGCTCACAATTTTAATCCCAATCACAAATAAATTAAGAAAAATAAGAATTTATTTACCTTTAAATATAGTATTATTATAGGAAGAAGCTTGTGATTAAAAAATCAAATGCTAATAATTTCGGTGTTATGTCAGGGACTTGTATCAGGTGCACATGCACCCAAAATGAATCACTGCTTAGGGAGATGTTATAAGAACATTCTCATCTTAAAGATCAGCATCGTGTTACTTGAAATGGTTGTGTCTACACTGAAGCTGCTTTATTTTTTGCTGTACCTGTGATAGAGCCAAAGTGCTGCAAAAAGGATTGCATTTTCCCCTTGAGTCAACCACAGAAAAACAAATCTTCTATAAAGCTTTTGTGGTGTATTTCTCAATCTATTATCTTCCAAGACATACTTGTTAGTTTTATGCTGTCTCAGCCAAGACTTTTATGTCAAGTGGTGCTAAGAATCTGCACAGAAATATCAAAGTATTTTCTTTTGGTTCCTGATACTAACATTTCCCATCTACTGATAAGTGTCATTTCTTAATTCCCAATGATAACAGCTTCTTAAACTCAGCAGCCAGCATGCAGGAATATGATTTAAAAGATCAAGAAATTCTGTTCTGCCTTAAAAATATGGTAGAGAGTTCTGCTTTTTTTTTTGTCCTTCTTTTCCTACCAGTTGTCCAAAGAGGATTATGGGTTTGATCTTGCATTTAGCAATTCATAACAGCCTGATTTACTTTAGCTTTCAAACAACAACATTCTATGTCTTGCCTATAATCCAAAAGGCAAAGGGCCAAGTGCATCTGTGGTGTGACTGCTAGAAACATCAGAATAATGCAAAGGACTACTTATACAACTCTCACAACAAAATATATAAAAATAATACTCTTTTTGTGTCAAATTAGGTGCCTTTTTAAATAAAACATTAACTGGAATAGAGCCTTAGGCGTGCTACACATTGAAGGTTAGCATGCGGCATGCTATAATTAATGTAACTAATTTGTGATTGCCATTCATTTCAATTTTTTAAACTTTAATTAATCAGGACTTCTGCCCATTTTGTGGGCCATGTCCTCTGATGTTTCCTGTAGTTTCATATCATATTACCAAGGAAGTCTGACATTCCACTTACATTTGAAAATAACAGCAGCTGATTCAAACACAAAGGAATCCAGTCAAATATGAACCAACATTTTTTTCTTCAACAGAAACAACCACTAACTAAAAATATTTCTTGACTCGACTTAAAAAAAGTCCTCAAAAAGGTGAGGGTGGTGCCTTTTTCTATTTCTTAACATGAAGTTGAACAGAAAAGAGAAGAGCTCAGTCAGTGCTCAAGGAAATGGGAACTGCCACATTTGCTTAGGAGGATGCAGCATTGGACAAGTGCTCCATAATCTCATTTTGGATTTCCACAGTCTCCCTGCTGGAGTTCCCCATCTTCATAAAAGGCTTTAAATATTTACTTAAGAAGAAAGGTCACAGGCAAAGACATTTACCTTGGAGCTACAAGAACTCACCTTTACGTTCCCTTACTACATTTTCAAATGAGGTTTATGTACAATCTTCTCAATAAGAATCATTGACTGAGACTGCTCAAACTATAGGGCACCAGGAGGACAAGATCTCCAACAATACCTTTTCTTGGAGCAGTTCCAGTCCAGTCCAATAATCTCAATAATCAGAGATAAAGAAAATTGCCATTCTTCAGCATTTTTGTAAGAAAACTCACCAGCAAGACGCAGTGCCTATATTCTAGAACCTATTTAACTTTAATTTTAATTATATTTATGCAAAACGGAACCAGTAACATGGAGAACTGAGAGTAATGGATGCCACTCTATGCGATATCATAGAAAGACACTTTTTTGATTGACAAGACAAACAGGTTTGAATCAGCGAAGGTGTTTATATTTTGATCTCTCTTTCTCTCCAGATACTCTCTAATCACTGGGCTGATAGAAAAATGACAGCAAAATAGCTCTTTTTTTCTCTTCTGGCCTTGTGTCCCACACCAAAAAGGGCTTGGGGCTCCCAAACCACCACATCACTCAGTTCTGAAACTACCTGTTTATGTTCCATACCTCAAATTAAAATTTACACCTTGCAGAATATAATTGGTCTGATACTGAGCTATATGAGACTCAAGAAATTCAGTATAAATCTAGTTTCAGGTTATTTAGAGTTCAAACAAGCACGTCACATTTCACACCTTCAGGTCTAAGTCTGATCACAAAATGTATTTGTTTTTGCATTATCTACTTAGTAGTAAAAAACCTCATCTGAAAAATACAATACCATTGTTGTGTTAATCAAAACAGCATACAGGGTGTCATAGGGCCCAAATATCACCTTTGCCCATTATAATGAGATCAAAACATTACTTGTGCTACCTACAGCAAAATTTTACAAGGAGTTTACCTGACTTTATCTCCTTCAGTGGTAATCCCTTTCTCCTTCCTCCATCACTCCAGCTTTTTCTTATCAGATGTGTATTTTAGGCTTCAAAGTTATGGTCTTACAGAGCACAACTGGACATATTGGCTGCCTCCCCTAGAAAAATCTCTACTTCTGTGGACCTGCTACAGACTCTACAAATCTTTTATTAAATACCAGTTATGATGCATTCAGCATGTCAGCTTCCAGGGTTTCCAAATTTCACTCTAGTCTATGCAAAAGTTAGTACTTTCTTAAAGAAATACATCTTGAAGTCTCCTGATAATGTAAGAAAGGTTAGTCCTTTTGTTTCTTTCTAATTTTGCATTCCACTTTATTATACAGAACAAAACCATGAAAACACCAGGTTTTCCAAATGGGAAGATAAATACATTTAAATTAAATGTTTATGTTTAAATTGAGATTCTTAATGAAAACTTGGTGGTTTGTGACTGGGTTTTATTTCCCTTTTCTGTTTGTTTAGGCTATCAGAACTTTAGCATTATATTATTTATTTGCTTTGTTAAGCTAAACTTTCAACTGTCTGGGGTAATGGATTTATTTTTTTCCAGTTATCACATCTGCTTATAAAAATAGGTTGGATACAGGTCTTCATAGCATGGATGGTAAAGAGACCTTTTATAACTTCCATTTTTTAAAAGAATATGAACACTTATATAACACCATCACTATTCTTTGTTTGTCAGATGTCAGAGATAAACTAGACCTATGGGAAAATAAAACAAGTCAAGAAGCTGAAGATACCTGAATTCCTTAGGCTAACAGATGCTGTCAGAGAACTGCAGGAATCAGCTGCAGTCCTTCCAAATGGAGAATGAAATACAAAATAACATGGCATGAGGAGAAAAATGTAAAAGCGGGAAATTGTCCACATGCTGAGCAGGAAGCTGAAGACTCAAAATATATTCCAGTGAAGAAAAATGGTCATATAAAGTGACACAATTATTTCAGTAATATAAAACAGACATAGGCTCTTTCTTTAGTATCAACTGGCATTTTAGAGCTCTGTTTAATATTTTGCATCATGTTATAATGAAATTAAGTCACTTGACCTTGAGCAGTTAACAGATGGACTAATTAGAGATTATTTGTGTTATAATTGATAACCAGGTCAGAATGCTAAAATGAGATTAGCTATTAATTTAATTTTGTAAACAATCATCACCGCAAGTAAAGTAAACTGGATTTTCCCAATGAGCTAGGAAAAAAAAATAAATTATGAGAGAGGAATTACATATTATTTAAAACTTGGGAGCAGAGGGTGGGAAATCAGAAATCTACCATCATATGAAAGAGCTTCAATTAAAAAAAAAAAAAAAAAACAAAAAAAAGAGAAAAAATCTCTAACCCTAAACACATCTGAAATAAATGCAGGAAAGCACAGTTCAACCCAATAAACATATCAAATGTTTTATCAGGTGACACCATACAAGGCAAAAAATTCATGGTAACTTATATCCATAAGTATGTATCTGAATGGGAAAAACAATGTGCAAAGCAAGAATCTGCAAAACAATGTATTACCAAAGTGTCAGATATATCAAAGCAGAATGCTTATCTCAGTATAAACATTGACAATTTAATACGAAAATTAAAAACAAAGTATGTTTATATGCATAAAATAGCATTTGGCAAAACTTATGTAGCAAGAAAAAATCAATGAGTAGGGTTTGAAAGAAATCAACAGTTTTCATCATATATGGGTTGAAAACCAATATGGAAATACAGTGAGGTGTTTAACTTATCTATAAAATATGATAGAAGGGATACTTTTAATTATATTCAATAATGTATTTCCAAGACAATGTTTTTTAAAGGATATAAAACATCAAGGGTAAACTGCATTCTGGTGTGTGCCTCAGTGTGATAGCATAAGTATACTGGCTTCATCAAGAAAAATAGATAAAACAAACAAACCCAATCTTCACCAGATGGTGAAAGTAGATGTTACTGAATGCTTTTGGATACAACATGCTTAAGTTAACAGTGTGGTCTCAGAAATAAAAGAAGGGATGTTAAAGATGAATGTTGATACTAAGATCATTAATAGGGTCATCACAGTATTGGTATCTGTGTGAACAGTTAGAAAGCACTTTTTCAAAAAATACATTCAAGGCAATTTTGGCTCTTAAATCAAGTCCTAACAGAGTCACTCTGACAAAAAGAATTAATGCTCAACTCTTTTAACTTATTTTCATTTACTCTGACTTCTCCTTCTGCCTGTGTCAGTATCAGAAATGTCCAGACTCCTGGCTAGAATGCAAAAAGGGAACACCTTTTCCAAATGACTTCTCATTTGGAGGGAAAAGAAGAAAAAGAAGGAAGGAAGGCAGACCAACATAATGAGAAACTGTAACAATCTGAGTTGTGCCCAAGAAAACAACTTTGTAGACTGGATAGGCTTAAGATGCCAGATTAAGTTTAGCACAGTTATTTATGTAAGACAATAATTTGGCGTAAAAGAAGTTTACCAACCATGCCCATAAAATCTGCAGTCAACTGTGTAGATGGAAAGTCACCAAAATAAAACCAGCTGTCCAAGGAGTAATCTCTGGCTTGTCAAAACTAAACAGTTTCTCAGAAGTACCTGGAAGATGATGTGCATATTTTAACTTCTGAAATTTACTTTCTTGGCACAAGAGCCTCATGGGGAAAAAACATACAATTTTTAGAAAGTAGTTAGAAATAGATATAACTATCCATATAGCATATATATATATATATATAAAATAGATAATGATTTCCTTATTTCTACATTGGCTCTCAGTCTAGTTGTTGAGCAGATTCAGGAAATGCAAAAAGATGTTTCTTTTTGGCTTTACATTACCACTCACACACACATCCCCACCCCCTTATTAGCAACTGCAGACTGCCATGTAAATGGGAACCCAACTTCATGTTTATGCTAAGTCCTGCCTTTGGAACCCACTCCTAAAGTCAGCGTGAAAGCTCAGGGAGCTGAGGATAATGCTAACAACTGATAGTATATTCTAAAATTGGATGGTAGCTGCAAATGGACAGCTCTTTTCCTTCCAAGAAAAGGTTATCTGCTCAGCAGGATGCTGGGACCCACTGGCAGAAACAAATGTGCTGCAGTTTGTACTCTGACTTACTGTATCTAACCTCTGGCTAAATTACTGAGAGGATTTTCCCTTGTAAGATTTGTATTCTTATAGTCTTACAAGAATTTGTATTCTTACTCTTACAAGTACTAAATCCCCACCATTTCCCATTGCATTCCACAACCTTTACAAGCACTTGGTGTCTCCTCCAAGGCACCCAGCATGTTGTGCCCTTCCTTCGTGATGGTGTCCCAGCCAAGTGGATTTCCAGGCATGAAGCAAGGGCTAAGGAGAAAAGCACAAGTAGGCAGGGCAGGGATTTGGGCAAAACAAAGAATGACAGATGGCTGAGGGCAGCAAAACAGCCCCTGTGAGGAGTGATGAGAGCCTTGCTGCGTGTTGTATACATAAAAACAGTGCCGCTGGCCAAGGCAGCGAGTCATAGGAAAAGCTGGAGCTGAGGGGGAGCAGAGGGAGCAGCCAGTCCCCAGCTGGGCCAGCAGCACCGAGGGCTGCCAGGCACGGCTGGGCTCATCACACAGCACATGGGTGGAGGCCCACAAGCCCCAGAAAACTGCAGCTGGGTTTTGCCAGCACATTTGACTAAGGTGGAAGGCGTTGCCAGCTGCGGCGCTGCTTGGCGTGCAGGTACTGACCAGAGTCGGGAACAGCTCCGCACCCTCAGAGGGCACTGCCACAAAAACCTACGGGAAAAGATGGGCTAACACTGAGCATGGCCTCACCCCTTCTCAGATCTTTGGAGCTGCCATGCTTTCCTCACTGCAAAGTGCGAATTTTGCTTGCGTTACGGCTGTTTGTCCTGCTATCCGTGCTTCCCAAGTGAGCGTGGAGATCAGTCCTTTCTCATCTTCATCATCATCAGTCCTTTCTCACCTCTGGGCTGCCTTCCAGTGTCTGCCACTCCACCCCACCTCAATGCCAACAGGGAGAAACTGAAATTCCAACACTCATCCAGTACAAGTAATTGCAAAACATTCAGGGCAATGTTCTTTTCTCCACACCATGTTTTTACTCAAAAAGAGGCCCAGTTGTTCTGGTTTCAAACCTCCTTGGAAAAGTTTGAAACGCTTAAGTGGCAAACTAATATTCAGCATAAAGATCCAAAAGGGAGATATTTTGCTCTCTGGGGGAGACTGAACATTTCCCTTCCAACCCTGGCCTCAGCTGAAGTATTACAATAATGACAGATGAGCTCCTCCAATAAGAGGCTTTCCTTTTCTTGACTTCAGTGGTCAATTTTCCAGAGTTTTACGCAACATTTTAATCTCATGTCTTTCAACTCCATATTCTCCTGCTATGTTGCTTATGAAAATGGCCTTAATAGAAACAGAAAATCTGTTAAGCAGGGTAAGTGCTGTATTACATTGAGAGCAAAACAAGCAGCCCCTGGCACTGAGCACCAAAAGGATTCCATTAAACAGAAGGAATACACTCTTCCAACTGGCACAGTATCATTTCACTTTGTTGACAGTATATAGTATAATGATTATCTACAGCTGGGATGGGAAAGTATAAATCACATTAATTTTTAAAAATATACTTAGCTATGCAGACCACAGGAATACACAACATTCATAAATTGATTATGGCTATGGGATTTGATTTTATTTTTCTTTAAGCGATAATTATATATAGGAACTAAGTGCAACTCCCACATCTTCATTAGCAACTTCTTCAGATCATCCAAACTACAGAAAGTGCTTTAAATAAATTTAAATAAACACACTTGGCTGACAGTCCTCTCACAGAAAAATGTATCTTTAATTTAAATAAATCTTTAACATTCACTCTTTTGCAACATGCCAACCTACTTGTTGCTTTCATTAAAAAATCATTTTTAGTTTCACTATATGAACATTACTAAAGAGATACTTCCCAATAATACTGAATAATAAGAATATCTGAACAAGAAAGAAAACTCCTTGATAAAGTTATTAGCTACAGATAAATTTCTTTGTGCAAGTGACAGAGACTTATAGGATACTGATAATGACTAGGCAAGCAGTCTATAGGAACCATGCATATTTATCTTTCATCAATCACTGTCTTATCTTTTATATATTAAAAAGAAACTCAGAAACTGATAGCGAAGACAGCTTGCTGACATATAAATTTCTCGTGTTTTCTTCACCCTCCTTTTTCTTTACTCCTTAATATAGCCCAACTGTATTAGTCAGCAATTTCTGTTACACAGGACATTGTCTTAGCACAAGAAGTTAGAGCATGGTATCACAGACCCAGAATATCCATTCACAGAAAAAACTATATTCATCATTAGGGACATTTGAAATCAGATTTGATAGAACAGCACTAGAAGTATGGATGAGCATAAGCAAAAGACTTCTTATGTTTTAATTCCGTTTCCATCATTTAGCTTGCTTTTCATATCTAAAAATAATTATATGTAGGCAAATCCTAATCTTTCTTAAAAATATCCCAGTAAAAAGAATTCAACATCTCATAGAAATCCCATAGAAGGATTAACATGTATGTTTAGAAAGCAATCCTTTTCAGAAATCATCCAGAAATTCCTATTTTCAGAAAGAAGTACCACAACTTTACCTTGCCTACAGTGTAAATATCCAGACACTTTTGTTGAAGAGCATGTATTTTTAAAAACAAGGTAAGCAAAATGGCAGCATGTGTTAAGAGTCATCTTTTTTTTTGCCAATAAGGCAAGCAATAGGATTAATTACTATTAAGGCAGGTGGGAGAGGAAAATTAAGAAAGGCAGGGTTGTCAAGAAACTATCACCATGAGAGCTGGTCAGAAAACAAGTTCTACTCTGAAAAACTTTTAGAAACCTAATTTTTCTCCTCATCAAGGTGAACCATTCACTCCTAAACTGGAGAGCCCATTGGTTAGGGCACAACTCTATCCATCAACCCACAGAGACAGGCAGTAGGGGAGGTGTCTCTCAGTCATCGGAATATTAGATAGATCCAACATGCACTGAACTTGGTAAACTACAGAACAGCACCAAGACCCTACAGTCAGGGACAGCAGGGACTTTCTCTCATTCAAGAGAAGTGTCCTGACTTATCAGGAGAGCAAAGCATGACCTAGCTCCTCATGAGCTTCGCTATAGACCACTCGTGTACCTTTGCCCCACGGAATAAAGTGAGTGTGTAGGTGTGTCTGCAGTGTTGATTTTGATTTTTTTCTAACTAGCCCATCAGTTGATGAGTTTCTGTCACAGGTGAGGGTTTCTCAACAGCAGGTTACCACAAGCTATCGGCAATGTCTCCTGCTGCATATTTCTCTGTCATTCGATTTGAGGGAAACAAAGTTTCCCTTTAACAGGAATTATTTTTGTGAAAAGTTTCAATGTATCAGCACTTTCCAGTAAAAGAAACCCAAAACATTTTCTCAGAAAATTCCTAACTAGCTCTAGTCATCACTTTTCAGAGAAGTTGCATGTCCAAAAAATGGGAATTCCAATATACAATGAAAAGGAGTTCAGAAAAGTATAGTATCATAGTGGCTGTATCTCTGTGTCACCTGCTAAAGAATGCCTGTGAAAACAATATCCTCAGTGAGCAGACTGAGCAGAGAAGCTGTAATGAGATCATTCAGCATCCCACAGAAGCACACTTTTGCTTGCAGGGGGAAAACAACAGGTTTTACTGCACGTGATGCTGCCAGTCTGTTTTTGACTTGCCCACTCAGATCACAAAATATTCCACTTTGCAATCCCATTTCAATTTTTTTTTTTTTTTTAAACTAGAAAACATAGTTACATCTTAGAAGCCATCAGCCTTCCTTGCCATACATTGCCTGATGTCCTCAGATATTGCCCCAGAACCCAGCTGCCACAGTTCCCTGCCCTTGCTTTGCCCACTCCTGGAAGATTCTTTCCCTGAATTTTGCCTGTCCTTTGTTTCTGTCTGTGCAAAGGTCTGACCCTAACAATGTTGCCGGAAGGAAGGAAAGGTTTGTAAAACCTTTACAAACTTTTTTCCTTAAACGTCTTCCCAGAGGGCCAATAGAAAGCAGAGAGTTGGCTCTTCAGATATCCAGTCCAGGGGGGACACTTCAGGAAACAAATTCAGCTAAACAGCATCCAGCACTTGATTACTTATTGTTTGTCCCTTGCCCCCCCCTCCACCTCCCGGATTCCAGCGGGAACATCTAATGAAATTACAAGTATTTCAGTCTGGAAATAGCATGTTCACGCTGTTGAACTTCAGCAAGGACACTCCCGTTCAGCAACGCACCTTCCCGTGCTTTGGGCATTCCTTTCCAACTTCTGTTACTTAACATTTATTCTACCACTGGAAATTAGGGATGCGCGGTCGCGCCCTCACAACGGCCGGGAGCACCTCTGGGCAGCGATGAGGTTTCCTTCCCCGCTCTGCCGCGTTCCAGGTCTGCCCGTCCTGACGAGCCGCGCGCCCCCCGCTCCGCAGCCGCGGGCCGGGACGCGCCTCCCGCGGGGCTGCGCGCCCGGAGCGC